>BMAO01022756.1:0-220093 GCA_019973975.1 Trichonephila clavata
GTACTAGGATCGAACCCATGACAAACTAGCCATGATCCGATGCCTAGACCACTCGGCCACCGCGGCCCTTACTCTACTTTTGAAAGTGCACAGTTTTTTAGCGCGTTTTTCACGTAGTGGAACAAAAGCGCTATTAGGACGCAAATTTCGTCTTCGTTCCATATTCTTCGTACCTTTTTGTCAGCCAATAAGCAACCAATTGACCTCGGGTTTTCGACATTTGGTCGCATTTGTGCCCTAGATGAGCCGAATCATATTTAAATTTTAACATAGTTTTCCTGAATTTCGTTAGTTTTTTGCTTTTTTATAGTGCTGATACAGATTTGTGTAATTTCTTTTCAGCTCAATATTAGTACATTTAGAGGAGTGGTACAGTACTACTTTCTGTTAGTAAAAAGTTCATTAGTTGCATTATTGTAAAGTACAACATGTGAAAAACGCGCTAAAATTACTTGGCCATGCCAATGATTGATATCTTGTTTTCAAAAATATTGCAGACGATCTCCAGCGACAAAATTTAAAATCGTCTGCTGCATTTGAGTCATAGCAGACGATTTCAAAGTTTTGTATCGGAACTTACAGCAAATCTAAGGTAATATAAAAATTTGTAAAGTTTCAAAACATGCCAAGAAAAAAGAAACTGATGGTCCTAGACAAAAATGACGGCCTCGGAGCTCTGGCTGAAATTTCCAAATCATTCGAAACTATTTCCGGCCATTTCTTAGATTTCTAATTCCATATAAATAAAATGAATAACTCAATATTGATAGATTAAAAAAATAATCTTAATTTTTATGTAAGTTTTAAATCACTCTAATGAAAATTTAGAAGTATTTTTTCATAATCATAGCATAATTTCGAAGTTCATTACTGTAAAAGTAGACTCTCTAGACAAGTTTTCTACATAAAAAGAAAAAGTTCAGACATTTTTTTTTGTCTCGAATTGTATCCCACGTTCGGATAATTTTTTTTCAAAGAATTAAGTGTCCTTAGCCCTTTATTGTCTGAATTATATGTAATGTGTAAGGCAGTTTCCAAAGGGTAAAGGGCAATTCATCATAAATCATGGAAAAACACTTTTTGATATGAACTGCGCACTTGTGAAAAGGAAATGATATCACACAGTTAGGGAAAGAAATGAGTAAATTATTACTATAGTAAGTCAACTGGGAAAACGCGATGTCTCATAGGGGGGGGGGGGATGCTGATTGTTTCCAATTCCACTTTTCCTCAACGAAGCCTTTTTACTGACATGTTCAACGATACATCCTCAATTATTGATTTAAATAAAGATATAATTGGCGGGGATGTGTTGTTTTTTTGTAATATTTGGCACGATTGTGAGATGTAGGAGCTATCCATAAATATGGATGCATTCGAATGTATTCCTGAAAGAAGGAAAGTTACGAGATTAAAAGGAAAAATTGAGAAATAGGATAAAATGATACGATTGAAAGAAATTGTCACGCGCACGAAATTTGAATGCAAGAGGTGGAAGATGTGAATAGAGATTACACAAGAAAATGATTGGAAGATTTGCAGCGTTCTAGAATCTTAATTTTGTGGATGAATACCGCAATTATTCTGTTTATTTCATATCTGTGTTCTTAAAAATAATTCTGGAAGATTTATGAAATTGAAAATATGTGGGTAATTGGTTTCAGAAATCATATAAAAGGGGAAAACGTTTCAGTAAAATAAAATCGAAACTATACTATACTAAGAACTTCAACAGCTCAAAACATAGAAGACAGAAATTGTACCTTTCAATATCTCAGTAGGAATATCCATCATAGAATGAAAATAAAAAAAACCAAACGATAAAAATTTAATAATGAACAAAGAGAATCCCTTTTTCTTAAAAATTATTATTCCCAAAACTTTTTGTACTCATTCATATGTTTTGGCTCGAATGGTTGATATTGTTAACGTTAATGATTGATTGATTGAATATTAACGTCGCATTGTTTAGCAACACGAGGGTTTTTGGTGACGGTCCGCGTAATTTTGAACCATGGTCAAGTGACGCGGACGACATTTGAGCTGGCACCCCCTCTCCTAACAACCACACCAATGGGAGGACGTTTCAGCTCTCGACAGATTTAACGTGCATCGCTCCCGTACACGGAGGGTCTTTAGTGGTACTGGGATCGAACGCATGACATGCTAGCCATGATCCGATGCCTAGACCACTTGGCTACCGCGGCCACTTGTTAACGTTAATATCGAATTTATTAAGTATTTTAAAATGTGCTTTTAGCTTTGATTTATTTTGTTTATTTCAGTTAAATATAACCTTATGAATTATGCTCATAAAATGATATAATCTAACTCTAAATATCATTTGCAGTAATATGGCAAATAATTTTAATTTAAAAAATTACGATATATTTCCTTTTTTTATTAATATGTATTCCCTTACTTTTTCTAAAAAATACTTTAATGAAATAAGCGCTGTTATCGAAACATCATCAAATGGAATGGAATTTTGCTGAAACTTTATTATAAATCGAACACAACAGGTGAAGAAAACATGGTTCAATCAAATATCGTCAAAAGATAAGGAATATCGTTTTAATGCTTTCATGCAAACCTTTCAACAAATACATGCTCTGATTTGTAAAATTGGTCCATTTTTTTTGTCTTGCTGAACCATTTTAATGTAAAGATGTTCTATTGGAGTTATCTTAAACGATGATGCTACACCAAAAGCATTCATTTCAGAAATGTTTTATAAGTATTTAATTCAAGAATGTTTCACAATATTATCTACTACAAAAAGTTTCAAATAATACTTTCGATTTTAAAATGCTTCTGCGCAACATTAATTCGACAGTTAAATCAGATTTTACTGCTTCATCAATTGTGTATGTGTGTGTTCGATTTAACAATTTTTAGCCAATATTTTTGTTTAAGAAATGGCATTTTTCTGAGTATATTTGATTAACAAACTTTATAAATTATAGTAATTATTAAAAACAGATAATTATTTTATTCTAAATTAAATTTACTGTCGCATCTTTATTGCAAATGGAAAAAAAAAAAGAATTGATTTGATGAAAAAAACAACGGAAAATAACATAAACTAGTCTTCTTTAAACCTGTCATTGATTTTAAAAAAAAATCGCAGGGGAAACAAAATGCCACTTAACATTCAAAGATGAAGTGTCAAACACATAACAAAAGTGGTATTCTCTTTTGGTTTCGAATTAGGGGGAGAAAAAAATACCACGCCTTTTTTTTTTTTTTTTTGAAAGTATACACATGGACACAAAATAAAACAAAAATCTACTCTGATAATTTTCAACGTAGGTGGTATACCTGTTCCCATAGAACGTCGACAAAAGGGATACAGGAAACATTAAAACCGTACAAAATTACCTCTGTAGAACAATGTATATCGGAATAAATAAAAAAATAAGGAAAGAAATGACTGAGAGAGAGGGAAAAAAAAAAGAATATGGAACGAATAAAAAAGAACAATTCTCGCTTTTCGCCCGGATGTAAGGATCACCTTTCTGAAACCTGTTTCCAAAGAGGGGAAAAAAATCCACTTAAAAAAAAAGAACCAAACGATAATAATGAAAATATTACAGAGTAGCAGTATATATTCGATTTTTTTCTCGGATAGGAGTGGTATAACCGTGGAATTATTTATCATGATTTACATCGAACAAGTGGACAAACCAGCTACGCCTTGGTTCGAGAAGTACCATCAAAATGAAGGTCAGAATCACGTTTTTTTGGAGATGGCTGCTGGCATAATAGAAGTTGCGTGATGTGATCCTCAAATCGTTTGCTTTCTTCTCTCACCCCCCCTCCCCGTCCTCTTCACACTATGTATTCTAACTTCCCTCTTCGTAGTATGAAGGGAATTAAGCATAAGCGTTTGTTTGGGATTGCTATTTTTGTTTTTTGTTCTTGCATACATAGCCTGTAGACAGAAACGAGTGTAACAGGTGATTTTTTATCTCTGTTGCCACTGGAAAGGAGAATTCAAGGTCATTTTTTTTTTTTTTTTGCAGTTTGGTATTATTTAAAAATTATTTCACATTTAGTTACTACTTTTTCGTTTGAGAGGTCTTTGGTCTTCGGGGGATGAAGTAGTGCATTTTTTCTCTCTTTGCTTCAGTGAATTGAATTTCATAAATTTTTTGTTTATTGCAATTTTTTTTAGCTTTCTTTGAAAATATTTCCAATAAGAACATCTTAAAAAGATTTGAAGAAACATTCATATTGTATGATACAAATGAAGTTGAAGCTTATTTCAACATTCGCAATTATGCTTATCTTTTACTTTCATATTTTGATTTGAGTTGCATCAACATTTTAGGTAAATAATTGTGTGTGGAGATTTCTGAAATTAAAGTAAGACTAAAAATATAATTATTTTTATCAAGTTCCTCCAAAACTCCATGTTTATTTAAAATTTAAGAGTGATTCTGACACACATTGAAAATTCAAAAAATGTTGATTAAAATGTAACAAGCGGTTTCACACAGAAAGTGAAAAATGAGAGCTGATACCCATATATTAACATTATTATGTTTTTATATTAATTGTCAATGATCATAGAAATTATAATATAATCATATATATATATATATTTAACTATATTCTCGCCATATCAATATTTTAAAAGAAATTAGTTCTTCATATCAAAGGATTAAAAAGAGCAGCGCACCAATCAAAATTAATCGAAAAATAATCCAAAATATAGTGTTTAAAAAAATCTTTAATCTCAACTATAGTTTTTTGTTCCCAAATTTTTTACGAATATATTGAAGAGTTATATAATGATTCAAATTTGAAACATGTAGAGCCATTTTTTATTCTTAAATTCCAAGAGCATAAGCTCCTAAATTGTAGGCTTAGCTGCATTTTATACGTTTAAAAAAATTCTTTAAATGTAAAGATAAATATAAAAATGAACTTTATTTTTATTCTAAAAGGCATGTAGAAATAAGAACACTTTATTTCTATTAATACCTGCAAGATTTTTTACCTTTATTTAAGAAATAATCAAGATGGCGCGGGTCAGATATATAAAGCTTTCGACCATTTGTGTTTCCTTAGCGAGCCGCCATTTTGCGATCGCTGATTTTTACAATAGTTATTTGATGTTTCGATTGCGTATTGTGATTTTCTAAAGCAATGTACAGTAGAATATATGTCGATATTATTGAAACGATCTTTCCTGAGGTAATTTTTAAGCGTGATTTTTGCTGACATAATATTCAATTTTTTTAAAACCTTATTTCAAACCTATAATTCAACATTTAACATTATATTTAATATTTTTACAATGAACAACAAACTTGTTTATCTTTTTTTTTTCAAAAAAAAAAATGGATGAAAATTATTTTTAAGTAATTTAAAAAAGAAATAAGTCGCATATACGAAAAATATACATATTTAAAAAGCATTTTCAATCTCTCTACAATTTATTTTGATTTATAAATTGTTTTACTTTTCCTAAATCAACAACACACTTTATATCCAAATAATACAGTTTTATCAATAAAATTGATGCTGCTATCGATTTAAGTTTTATCTGAAAGTAGAACAAATACTAGATACTTATATATATTTGATATGAAGCAGATAAACAAAATGCTATTGGGTACATTTATCTGTGTCTGAAGTAATTTACCTTACAGCAAGCAACCTGATTCTTTCTTCTGAGAATTCTTTATCTAAAAATGTAATTGAAACTGTAAATTGAGATCATTTTACTATATTTTGAGTAATCAAAACATTCCAATTCAAATCCCCCCTCCTCTTTCTTTAAGAAGTTTGTTTTGTTTTGGATTATTATTAAAAATTACAAAAAAATACAATAAATTGATTGATAGAAACATGTTTTTGTTTTGTATGGAACAAATAACGACTCATTTTTAAATTTTTGGCTTAGGAGTCATTCAGTACTAGTTATATATTTGCTATACTTTTTTATAGCTAATAAATACTATCTCTTAGTTACATTACAGCTCCTCATAAAGATATTTATTTACGTGCACAACAAACATTGATAATTACAATCAACCTATTCATTTTTATGTTTTATGGGTGGCATCTAGCACGAATTATTTGTTAAGCATCATAATAGTACCATGTATTTACTAACGAATTAATTATTGAATTGATATTTTTATGTTAACTACAGAAAGTGTAGAGAAATTTCTTTACGGATATTAACCCTACAATACTCAAAAGGGAAAGGGGTTTCAAATCGCGCTTAACTATTTTGAACAGATCCTGACTAACTGCACAAGTTATAAAATTGTATTTTGTGTATTCTAATTTGAGGAGATGACTGTGGTTGGAAATCAGTAATTTTAGAAAAAGTTCTACAAATTTTGTAGTGTTGGTAGTTTGGAATGCTACAGAGCCCTACTTTTATCTTAGAGCAGTGGTCCTCAACCCCCCCCCCCCGGGCCACGGACCGTTACAAGTCCGTGGATCAAATGGAACCGAGCCACCCAAGTAATATTAAATAATTTCTATTTTATTTACTGTGGTTTATTTCTCTTGGGTTTGAGTGACTTTGAATTGAAATCTCTTTATATATTTCTCTAATGTTAAATTCCCATATATTCATTTTTTGTTGTAACCGTATTTTATTCTGAAAACATATTTAAATAACATTGAAATAAAATTAGATTAAATTAAAACAATCTAAAATATAAATAATAAATGTCCCACCTTCAGCAGACCGTGGTAAAATTATCAAACTTTGACCGGTTCGCGGCGATATTAAGGTTGGATAGCACTGACCAGTGGCGCACACAAGGGTCCGGACACCCCCCCAAAGCCCTTGAGAATATTTCGATTAATGTTAATCCTATATATACGTAAAATTTAATTACTTGTAATAAATAATTTTATTAATTAATGCTAATTATTAATTCAATTATTTATTTTTTACTGTTTTTTGTTGACAAAATCAGAAGAATCAATTGGTGTTGTCCTGAGGTATGATACAAGTTGGGACTTTTGACCATGGAAAATGGGACTTTCGACCCCCCTTGAAAATTTTTTGTGTGCGCTACTCGCACTGACCTATAGTTGATCTAGCACATTTGTTTTAAAATCAGTTTAATGAGACAAATGTACCCTATATTACACTTTTTTATAATATTTTTGAAATCATGAGTGAGATTGCTTATTTGAAATTCTCATCACAGCCTGAAAGTTTGTCACACACACCAGTGGCGCACACAGGCATCCGGACCCCCCCCCCCCAAAAAACCATGAGTGTTTTTCGATTGATGATATATTTTTTTTATATATAACATAAAATTTTATTAAATACTTGTAATTAACAATTTATTTCATTAATAAATGCTAATTTTTAATTCAATAATTTATTTTCTACTGTTTTTTGTTGACAAAATCAAAAGAATTAATTGGTGGGGTCCTGAGGTATAATACAAGTTGAGACTTTCAACCATGGACCCTTGAAAAATTGTTTTGTGCGCTACTGTCATATATTGTCAACTTGTATCTATATTTACTCTGGAGGATCTACATGCGGGAAAAACTTTGTTCATAAATATGTATTGACCCAATTGTGCATAGAACATTTTCAGTCTATTTGGTTTCCTGTCTGTCTTTGGTGGACCGCATGTGGTACGCGACCACTATTGACCCTTCCGTGTTAGTAGGGTCTGTTTTCAAAGTAATGTTTTTTCAAGTGAACTAGTAAGCACTTAAATATAAAAAAGGGGCTCTGTTTTTTACTAATATGTTGCAATTACTACTCTGTATCATATTATTTCACTCGTATTTTTCTAGTATTAAACTTAACTCTACGTAACATCTACAAATAAGAGCTCTTTAAATTTCATTTGTTACTTTTAACATACATCTAGAAAGAATAAACGTTCACGGAGCATGTGTGCGATTTTAAAAATAATCGCACGTTTTTAAATTTAAAAGAACGCACTCAAACGTTTCTTTTGAACTGCCTTGACATTTAACACACGCACACACACACACAAAAAAAAATTCCCCGCTTTCGAAAACACGAATGCTCAAACAACGTGAACTTTTCCATTGCCTAATTAAAAAAAGACGAAAGTTGCGACATTTATTTATCATTTTACCACTCTCGAAATGAATTCTAAAACACGGCGAATGTATATTGCGTTACATACCCTCATACACAAGCGCCATTATTGCGTATTCAAATACAGACCGCAATAACACTGTTTTTTCGATGATTAAACGGCAATATGATTGGTAGAACAACAATCTACTTTAATGTATGCAACCACGTGATGTTTCGTTCTCATATGCCATGGTCACATGATACACACACAGGAACACGACTGACAGAGAACCGGTTCCATCCGGCTGAAGTTGAGAAGCTGGTAGAACTGATCGTTCTATAACATTTTTTTCCCCCTATTAATTTTCGTCGTTGGAAGCAAGTATTGGTTGACATTTTTGTTTTTTTTTAAGTTTCCGGTTGACTTCTGTTCTCACTCATACGGAGAAGAAAGGGTTAGAAAAATAAATAAACAAACCACCAAAAAATAACGCTTTTATCATTGAGTTGACCGTTCGCGCAAAAAGAACTGAATTGGAACGACGACAAAAACAGTGACTGATTCTATGATTTTTATGGAGGGGAAAAAAAAAAGAAAAACAAACGAATTTAGAAAGGTTGATGTCCATGTTTTAATGAAACATGGTCACAGTTAACTTAGGGAATGTAATTACTTTTAAGTACAGTGATTAGGCTCAGTTTTAATGCTAATTTTGTAAACAGAAATTTCAGTCAATTATTTTGTGAAACTATCAGCTAAGTTGTGGTTTATTATTCATAAGTAGCGCTGTCATGTTTTTAAAATCAGAAAATTACTTCAGGAAATCGGCTTTCCGAGCAACCGACTTTTCTCTTTGAAAGGCAATCACCGAATCAACTAAACTCTTCACATTTAACTCAGTTGCGGAGCTCACCAACTTCTGTCTCTGAGAGACAGTTACAGAATTTCCAAATCTCCACACTTGATGCTGACGGAGCTCCTCCCTCTCCTCCACCACCGAATCCTCTGGTGTGGCACTCGTGCAGGTGCAGTACCTCGGATGAGTCCGCGTTGCCACCTAGAGTTTCAGAATGGGTCTTGAGTTCGTTACAAGGTCTTCCGTGTGTTTTAAGAAATATTTTGTATGTATTTTCATTATTTCTTAATGCTTTTGAGTTGCACAAGTAATGTCATCTGCACGTAAAATCAAATTCATCTTTGAAGAAAATTCAAGAATCTTTATAATAGTTTATTTTACAATGGAATAGAATACTGAAGTGTTAGAATACCCCGCTTTGAGAGAATCACAAGGCAGGGATAGGCAAATAGAGGCCTCCAAGACAGTTAAAAAATTTTCCTTAAACCTAAATTTCTCTTCCGTGCTCGATCAAAGATTCGTCTCGTATTTTCCACTATTAGAAAAACAGAATTCCTTTATTATGAAGTTAAAGTACAGTTGACTCTCGATAATTCGAAGTTGGAGGGATCAATGAAAAACTTCGAATTATCAAGAGAGTAGAAAAAAAAACACCCAAAATACCCGAAGAGAGTTTTTTCTCCAACACATTTAAATTTGAAACTATGTAATAAAACAACATTTGTACATATGTGTAAAATTATTTTAAAGTTATTTTTTAAAAGTACATTTAAATATTATACAGAAGTTAAAAGTCCTGTATATTTAAAAGAATACATTCATACACAATCCTACGCATCTCTTCTCAATAGTAGACCATCTTTTCTGAACACATGTGTAGCAAGTCCACGTGTTAAGCGAAAGATATGGACGGCTGACAACAGGTGTGGTTGTTCTATTGTCCACTTGAAGAAGGAAAGCAATAAAAGTGTCTTTTCGTCTGATGAGCCGGAAAACACTAAGAAGGATTAGCAGACAGATGGTCATTAAAGGGCTACGATACAGAGGAGACACGCAGAGATAATACAACACAAAACTTTAGATCTCCAACCTATTTGCTACAGGACTGTACATGATAGTGAGTGTTCGAGAGTTTTATATGATAACTTCGAATTATTGCGTTTTGTAGTCTGGCTAGTCACAGATTTTACTTCGAATTATTGAGAGTCGACAGAGTAATGGAAATTTTTCTGCTAAGATTAGAGATCATCTGCAGAGATTGGAGGACGAGGTCACAAGAAGATTTCGGGGTTTTAAGAAAATTGGGTCGAAGTTCAAGTTGCTCTCTTGTTCCTTCCCTGCTGATATTGATACAGCACCTGAGAAGCTTGAGTTTACTGATTTGCAAGTCAGATCACAGAGGGAAGAAAATATTTTCTATGACATTAAATGACTTTTACAAATCTTTTTCTGCTGAATTGTTTCATTGTATGAAGAAATAGGTTGAAAAAATATTCTTAAAATTTGGGTTGACTTGTATTTGGAGGAAAGCCTTTCTTGCATGAAGATCAACAAGTAAGTATAGATGCAAGTTGGCTGACATTCATTTGCAGCCTGTGATTAACAACCAGCAATCTCCCTCCTGATTTCAAAAAAATTGTTGAAAAGTGTGATAAGGTACATTGGTCTCATTAAACCAATTCTTAAATGGAATGTACCTGCACCTACAGGTGATGTATAAAGTTTGCACACAGTATAAATTATAAATAAAATTATCACACAATTTTTTTCCTTATATTGATTGATTTTTATATGATGCAGTTTATACCTTTTCCGAGATGCAAAGTTAACTAATGAATGTAATTCTTTTAAAAAGGTGCCGCCCTATGGTATCCTCTGGTTGCTGGTATTACTTCTATAACGTCTTTAAACCAAAAATTCAAAAATGAAGCCCTGTAGAGGCAGGCATAAATCACAAAGATTAAACATCCACTTTTGTTTCATACATTCCCAATACGTTGCTTATAGCTCAGAGACAGTAACGCACACAGGAATTTTTCGAGGGGGAAGGGGTCCAGGGTTGAAAGTCCACAAATCTCGCATCATGCTCCAAAACGCCGCCCAACATATTTTTTAGATTTTGTCAATTTTAGGGAATGAAAAACCGTAAAAAATTATTTATTTAATGAATAATTAGCATTAATTAATAAATTTAATTTTTGATTACAAATACTTAATTAAAATTTAAGTACTATATACATAGAATTATAATCAATCGAGAAAAACATTAAGATCTTTGGGGGAGGGTCGGAACGGAAGACCCCCCCATCTTCCCTTGTGCCACTAAGCGGCTCTCCAATTTTCACAAATTAATAAAATGACTTTAGAAACTTTAAAATTTCGCTGATCTATTATTCAGCGCACATTTAACTTAATTATGAGAAATTTTGCATTATGTAATTGACCTAGCATAGCTTACAAACCATTATAAAAGTTTTATTACATGAAAGCAAAATTCTTCTCATAGAATTGCGAAACCAATTTAAAAGGGAAAAAGAAAAGGAACTTGAACTCGTCAATTGCACCACAAGAATATCGTTTGCTTTCGAAACTCATCCTCATTGTAACATCTCAACTCGGTCACCTTGGTAGAGTGCAATCTCCATTACACAGGAATATATGCAGCACCAGTCCGATATTCCAAACCGTTTCGGCAAGAAGCAAAGAGCGGCCCATTGTGGCGAAGAAGACTCGAATTTCATCCAACTAACCTTCCACAGGCTCGACCTCACCTTGTCACATTTCATTAGCTGCGACCGTCACCTGTCTGCGAAAAAGTCCTCGAGTGACATTGCTGGGATGTCAACGCGAGAAGGCTTCACTCTCACAGTGGAAGATGACGGAGATGATTACCGATGGCTCTTGGCAATCAAAGCATGTACGTCTCATTTCAGCGATAGGTGATGGCAGATAGCTCACGAAATACGTCACAGATAAGAGTCAAATTATGGTTTCTTCTTCTTAAATTGTTTGGCGAAATATTTTCGCAATGGGTAGATCGTAACATTTTATGTAGAATCACAATATGGCAGTATTGTTTAATATACAGTCGACTCTCGATAATTCGAAGTTGAAGGGACCAATGAAAAACTTCGAATTATCAAGAGGGTAGGGAAAAAACTCCTAAAGTTCACGAAGAGAAATTTTTTCCTAACATATTTAAATTTGAAACTATGTGATAAAGCAACTATTGTACGTTAAAAGTACATATAATATTATCAGTGGCGCACACAAGGGGTGTGTCCTAGGGGTCCGGACCCCCCCCCCCTCCTAAAGCCCTTGAGTTTTTTTCAATTGATGATAATCCTATATATATATATATAACGTAAAATTTAATGAAGCATTTGAAATTAGGAATTTATTTTTTTAATAAATTCTAATTATTAATTCAATATTTTATTTTTTACTGTTTTTTGATGACAAAATCAGAAGAATCAATTGGTGTTGTCTTGAAGTATGACACGAGTTGGGGGACTTTCGACCATGAACCCCTCCCTTGAAAAATTTTGTGTGCGCTACTGCATATTATCTATCTATATAAAAATTGATGTTTGTATAAATGACTTCGCTTCACTCCAACACCGTACAACCGATCCCTATAAAAATTAGCATGTACATGTATTTTTTTAGGAGAAGGTTTTTGTGTGCTATCCTCTTTGTTGCAGCTCCCCACCAGGTGGCGTTACAGCATATCAACTACTGCACCGTTCGATCAATCGCTAAGTCACCAACAGGGTCGCCAAAAAGAATGCCAATTTGGCTCTATCGCCAACATTTCGCTATGTTTTCATTGAATCGCCCTTATAACATAAGGAACAGCATTGCTTGCGAAAATTAAAATTTTAACATAAAATAAATACAACAGAAAGTAATATTAACGTATCACACGTCCTGATTTAAATTATTTACTCTATTTTAAGCGATCATTACACAAAATTTGTAACAATGTGTTACTTTTGCTGAGTAGAGATCAGCTTAGGAAGGTGTTTCCAAAAATCGACACGTAAGAGAGGTCGTTATAAATTTTAAAAAAATCATTTTTATCAGCTATTAGACCTTTCGGTCTTAACATTTAACAAATATGGTTTTTTTATTCAGCTGAGATATTAAAACGCTTTTTTGTTTTGTTTAATTTGCAATTAACGTAAAATTATTTCATTAAAAACTTCTTCATCCTTCAATCTGTATTTTTTAATTTTTCAATTTACCTGTGTGAAGAATGGGTATACCAGCCAGTACAGTATAAATATTATACCGAGAAGTTAAAAGTCCTGTATCAAAGAATACATGCTGTACACAATTAATTTTTTTTTATGAAAAAATCTGTTTTTTTTTTTTTTTTTTTTTGTTTTATGGCATTCAAAACTTTGTTAACAGATTTTTCTAGAAAAAATGAAGCTTGTAAGACATCCGCATCAACATGATTTTGAAGGAAAAAGTTGAGTGGTTTGTTTAGTGACACTTTTAGCTTCTGTCAGAATTATCGGAGTCAACTCCGATGGTCATCAAAGGGACTTCGTTACAGGCGAGACAAGCAGAGACAATACAACACAAAACATGTAAGCTCCAACCTGTTTGCTACTGGACTCTAGATGATAGTGAATGTTTGAATTGTGGAGAGTTTAATAAGATCACTTCGAATTATCGCGTGTTGTATTGTGGCCAGCCACAGATTTTACTTCAAAATATTGAGTGCATCAAAAAAAGTATTCTTTAGTTCGAAATATCAAGAGTTTTTCTAGGGGCTGAGCATATACTTCGAAATAACGAGAGATTTGTATTATCGAAGGTTTGAATTAGCGAGAGAAAAGTATTTACAGTTATTTAGACGCACACTCCAATGATTAAATGAATAACAAAGTGGACGACATCGAACAATTTTCTAACAATTTGATGCTAAAAGCACAATGCAAAGAAAAATAACAGATTATTTTCTAAAAATTCGATAAATTTCTGTTTTTCAAAAGAAAATTTTCTATTAAATTTCATAAAATGTTCTTGCGAATATTTTCTTAAAATTTATTTACTTGTAATACACATGCATGTATAAATATCTATGTAAATAAAATGTACTCTAATAAACTTAATAACATAAATTTGTAATTAAGTTTAAGTTAATATGTCAACTTTATAACAATAATGTTGAACATAATTTTTCGTTTACAATATCCTTTAACACGAAATTTTTTTAACACAAAAAATATAACAGTCCTCTCAGTTTCGTGTTAAGCAATTTTCACTGTATAATCACTATTGGTTATAAGTAAGTATAGCAGTTTTCGCAGAAACAAGTGTTCTTGAGAAGCTGAGTCGGAAATCCGTATCCCACCAACCTCTAAGTTAGAGAATGCTAGCCTGTGTGTGTGTGCCTCAATATTTTGTGCAGTTTTATTGAAATCATTGTAAAACAAAAACGCCCCTGGAAGATATTGTTTATGAAGTTGTTTAGATAATTTATAACTGGATATATATATGATAAATTTTTTGTTGTTGTGAATTATGATTGTATTTGTAATAAAGCAATAAAAATGCATGATACGTCTTTCAAAATATCAATCGACAACCCATTATTTTAGTTTAAAAACCATCACGGTTCTTTCAGTAATAATATTTGCAAAACACTAGCTATCCATTTATAATATGCCGAGATATCTCTAAGATCGAGGACTTTCATTATAACGGAGGGTATTTCTTTTGTTTCGTTACGAAACACCTAGCTTGTTTGTATCTAAATTCTGTATACCCCTTATATTAATTAGTTTAATACATACTACACGGATAATTTTTTTAAAATTTTGATTAATTAAATTCATTTCAGGGTCATCATAAACAAATATCGCCATTTTTTACGTAATGTGTTGTGCATATTTGTTATTTTACATTCATATCTCTCGATACATTCGTTGCATCCATAAAATGTGTGGTTTTAAATCCTTCCCAGATGTCTTATTGGCAAACACCGTAAGTCGAATTTTACTTGAAATTTTAATTAATCTGTTTGTAATACTCACGATACTCGGAATAGAAATTTTTTAACTGACCGTTTGATAGAGCTGTCCCATTACATTCCTTCTTCACCGCGAATGCTTAATTTAGAACACCTAAGCTAGACACTCCATTGGAAACCTACTCTACCGCACAATGCCAACGGGAAGACTTTGAGCCTCGACAGATTTAACGTCCCCCTACACGGCGGGTCTTCGGTGCCACTAAGGCTCAAACTTATGACACACTTGCCACGAGTTTCTGACCAAAACCACTGGCGTCTTAAGGCATGGGCCAACTGGGCCCAGGCCCTCGGCTCGTTCTCGACTCGGCCTTTCTAACATCATGATTCGAATAATTTCAATGGTCAAATGTTATTTACGATTGTATTCTAAGAAAAACAGGGAATTTCGGACGATATGTCAACTGGCACATAGGCCTAGAACTATCACCATACACCATCACTACTCATTCAATCAATAGACCGAGCTGGTTTGTGCAATTGTAATTCTCATACATTTCTTTGTTTCGGGTTATTGTTTGCACGAGTATTTGACAACGAATGTTCTGCACTGTCTACTTTTGAGTGCCTTAGGTGGAGCCTACATTTGTGTAATATCCGAGGACCTACCTTTGCCTAGAGGTCCAGGGCCTCAAGATGTCTTAAGAAGCCCTTGACCATTCACAGGGAAATAATCGCAATTAATGTTAAATTGACAGAAACCCTACAGTGTACCAACAAATCACTACCCAAACATTCAGAAAAATAGTTAATCGCATAGAGCAGCGATTCTTAAACTATGGTCCTGGAACCCTCGAGGCTCCGTAGCGTTTTTCTAGGGGCTCCACGAAGGTCTCATTTATTGTTAAGATTTCCCTCTTTTAGAGATTCTGAAAGGCCAAGTAGTAAAATAGGAACCAGTCCCATTCTAGATGAGATCACTTATTGTTCCCGTTGAAAAAATTCTAATAGAACATGTATTTCGATCAAGAATATTAATTCTGAGAGGGTGCTCAAAATCTTGAGGGGTCCGCGATGTCAGGTTAATACATAAAAGGGGTCCGCGGTGATCGAAAATTTAAGAAGCTGGCATATAGCACACAATATGCGCATACATTGTATATATGCAATTGTAGAATTGTTAAGGTATCCAACTCTACTTGCGACAACTTTTTTTTAAAAAAAAATTGGGGTATGGTGATTTTCTTGCTGTTTTTAAATTTGTTTAGTACATTTTAAGAAAAATATGCTAAAATTAAGAAGAGAAAAAGAAGTTATTATTACTAAATTAGGAAAAAATGCGTAAAAATTTACAAAAAAATAACATAAACGGGTCCCATTCTGTACCAAAAGTGTATGATCAAATTTTCAATTCTGATGTGTTGCTATGTTATTCATTTTTGAAATGATTCTCAGGATAAGAGATATTTTAATTTTTACAAAAACTAGAGAATTTTATCTTAGTTATTATAGGAAATTGCTTTAAAAAACAGTGATTATATTCACATAAGGGACTAAATTTTCTAATAAAACAGTAATTGATAAATCTGAAGGTTAAAACCCATCTACTATTTTGCAAAACATATACCCAAAAAATTTCAGTTCATTATTTTCGAAACTTTTTGAGCAATCGCTGTCCCCGTTTGAGAATTTTCAAAGGAACACATTTCGAGTAAAACGCGTTTTAAAGTATATATAATGTCACACATCTGCTTTGACAAAGACACTTGTAATTTTTGTTCTAGTGAACGAACGGGAAATAATAAATATGATATTTTAATTAAGCTACTTAGATGGCCTATAAAATAAAATCATAAAAAAATTTGTCAAGCTATGGCGAAATTCACAATTTTAGGGTAGTCGGATACCTTAATAAAATACTTATAGAATAAACATAGAGAGGAATTGTTCGCTTATGTACTTTATGAAACTTAAGAGATATAATCAATCGTTAAAAGAAAATGTATTTCTAATCTTGATTCTATTCTTGCTTTATGAGTATAAATCACGTTAGAATAATTTTACCAGAGAGCTTTAATAAATGTTTTATGCAATGCCACAATCGTAAAAGTGGTGGTTTAGTTTGCAGGGATCACAAAAGCCATTTCGAGACATCCTAACAACAGCAAATTTATCATTAAAAATGCCCTTGAGTTTACAGCGTCGCTATTTCTTGCCATTATGTATAATTAAGACGGTGCTCAAAAGCTGCATTTATGCATGTTAGGTACCTTAGCATCATTTTTAACGGCACAAAGCTGTTCTATCATCATTGCTTCATTAGTTCTCTTTTTTAGGTTACTAGATAAAGAATGGGCCATTTTTCCAGCTGAAGATAGGTTTGGAACGCCCTATTTCAGAAACTTTTTTTTTTCTTTTTCTTTGGAGGTTTAATTGGAAACTGGTTTTAATCCTACGTGTGTTTACTCATTTTATAAGTTGAAAAACAAATTATATGAATTTATTACATTTTTAGTCGTGAAGAACATTGAGCTTTTTTTTCATGCGACATAGTAAATATTTTTTTTAAAAAAAAATACAGCTTAAAAAACGGTTAAAAGCAATATACTGAAAAGATCATTACCGGATAGATGTGATTTTTATTTTATTCTATTTTAGATATTTGCTTTTATTGCAGATCTATGCAGTTGAATTTTCTCTCCGGATATATAAATATTTTAAGAATCCCATTACCATTGCATGAAAGCTAAATTGTACTTATAAAAACCGTTTGCAACGTTTTTTTTATTGACACGGAAATAAAGTAACGCTAATTTGAAAATCGTATGCAATTTAGTGAGTTTTTCTTGTTTTCTGTAGCATTTTTGAAAAATTCGTTTTGAGAAAATATCCAACCTTTCAAAGAAACTTGAATTTGATTCACTGAATCTTTCTGGAATTTGGATTTTAAAAACTTAAATTTAATCCGATGAAAATTCTAGAATTTGGATAAAACAAAAACAAAAACACTCATAGAAGATTTGTTTTTATGATAAAAGAACTTCCATAATAACTTATACTTTTAAAAAATGCATTAAAAATAAGTAATAAATAAATGAAAATCATTTTTAGAATTAATTTAAGGAAGTCGCTTTTCTTGTTTCAAAATAGTTTACTCAAACTGGACAGGTATAATTTAATTACCATTTTTGTTCTGATAATCCAATTATTCTTCACACAATTTAAGTTATTTCTATAGTTAAATTTCACTCCATATATATATTAACGCCAGAGAATAATTGCCAAAGATTAGAAGCTATGATAACTTATTCGATACTGGTGAAAATAAAAATTTGTAGAAAAGATATAGGGTTCATATGCAAGTTCTGTTACAAGTACGTACTAAAATTCTTCAAATCTTTGTGTACTTTTGATCATTATTTATCTGATTTTTTTTAATATTTACTTCTAATGAACGACCTTCAATCTTCCGTGTTCAAACTAGAAAGTTTATCCTCAGATATAATGATTGATAGAATTTCAGAGATATCACATAATTCGAATAGGTAAAGGATCTTTGATACGAGTAGAATCAATTACAAACTGTTGAAATATTGAATTATCAATCTCTTAAAAATATAAACTTTTCTTTATCGCCAAAAATTCTTTACCAAAAATGTTCAGGTTTGCCGAAAAAAAAAATATTCGATATCAATACCATCAATGATTAAGATGTTAATTAAAATATTTTTACTGATAGTATTTTTCGTTTTTATGAAGTCTTTTAGCATAGTATAGGATTCATAAGCAATTAAAAAAGAATGGAAAAAAAAAAACTCAAGACAAAAGACAGGAAACAATGAAACATTTGCCATTATTACATATTAAGAGCGTAAAAAAGTTGAAAAGATTAAATTATCGACCAATATTCTTAAAAATTAGTCATAAAATATGGTAACAAATTGTTTATGAAGAGTATGAAACTTTTAACAGGTGTAAACGATTTAAATTGTTTATTGAAATTAAGATAAATATAAAAAAGCATGTTTTTTTTTATAAAAAAATACATAAATTATACATTTGTTTAGTTGGTAATTTTACTGGTCATTCAATGTGAAAGGTTAAATGTCTTAGAAAAAATATAATCTGAAGTTTAATCCACACAAACCCTACATAATAAATTAAGAGCAAACATTTATGTGTTTAACGTATCAAAAAATTTTCGTTCGTTTATTTGCCTTATGTGCATACAAAATCAATTTGTATGAGATGCGTAATTGTTTATACTGTGACTGACAATTTTTTATAAGGAAAAATTGGATATTATTTGTAAATTACATCCCCCTCCTTTGCCTCTCCCCCTTTTCTTTCTTTCTTTTTTTTTTTTTGCTTTTAAATACATAACATGAAAACATACACAAAAACATTCATTTTTGTGAATATTCATCTTCCCCCTCCCCTCACAAAGACTACTTGAAATTCCATATGTGTAACACCCAAAGAACACAAAAATTAAAGCAAATATAAATTCTTAAATTTTTGAAAATCTTTCTTATTAATTTTAATTTTTTCACTTAAAGACATACAGTGAAATGCGTTTAACGCGAAAACGTGTAAGACGAAAAATCGGTTAACACAAAATAATACAACAATACTTTCATGCATTTTTTTTCTTAACACGAAAAGATTTCCCTTCTGGGATTTAACAAAATATGGAAAACACCAGCGATTGCTTAAAAAGTTTTGAAAATAATTAATTGAAATTTTTTGTGCATGTTCTGTATAATAGTAGAAGTGTTTTACACCTTCAGATTTATCAATTACTGTTTTAATACAAAATTTATAGTTCCTTATGTGTATATAATCACCGTTTTTTTAAGCAATTTCATATAATAACCAAGATAAAGTGCTCTAATTTTTGTAAAAATTAAAATATCTCTTATCCTGAAGGTCATTTAAAAAATGAATAGCAAAGCAACACATCAAAATTGAAAATTTGCCAGCTGTGCAAAGTGATATTTTAGTGATAATAATTTCTTTTTCTCTTCTTAATTTTAGCCTATTTTTCTTTAAATGTGCTTAGCAAATCTGAAAACCACAAAAGGATGCTTTAGAATTCTTGATCTAAATACAAGTTCTAGTAGAGTTTTTTCATGGGGGGGGGGGGGCAATTTATTGATGTATTCTGGGAAGGCACAACTTTCAATTTTTCTTAGAGACCTTTCAGAGTCTGTGCAAGAGGGAACGTTAGATGAGAGACTTCGCGGACTCCCTGGAAAAACGCTTGCGATCCTCAAGGGTCCGTGGACCACAGTTTCAGAGCCGCTCCCTATTGTGATATTATGTGAAAAATATTTTTAATAATTATATAATAATGTTATAAATATATATATAACAGTGCAAAATCATGAATAATGTAATTAATAAATAATGTAAAATATTATATATATATATTAAAAAATATTTTTTTCATACACAGCTAACAATTTTTAATTTCAATAATTCATTTGGTTGTTATACAATACTATAATGTAAACGTCATAAATATGTAATTTGTAAAATAATAAATACAGCAAAATATATTTTTATACAATATACTGACGATTTTTCATTTCAATAATTCATTTGTTTTTCATGCCATATATATACTTCCCTTCTCCGCCATTTGTTTAATAAGTTAAAATTTGACGTTATAATTCATTTCATAGAGTAGTTAGATTTGTGAGAAATTAAGTTTCCCCTTTTCCAAAAACTTTAATTTTTTTTTCCTCATCCATTTTACTTGAAGGAGGTAAAACATTATTTATTATTTTATAATGCATTATTTTATCTCATGTGATCAATAACTTAAATAACAGAAAAAATAAAACGATGTTACATCTGCAAAAGAAAAAAATTTTGTACTCTCAATTATTTCATTTTGTTCTAAAAAAGATACAATAGGCTTATGGTAACTAAAGTAAGAAAGGAAAATGTTTGATTCAAATTTATTTAAGTATCGCGTAAAAACCGCATCGATCGTCGTTTTATATTTTGTAGTACTGAGTTTTCGATCATTGGACATATTTAAATTAAGTGTTTCATTTAGAAATTCAATTAGTGGTAGATTTTTATCATTTGCAAAGTTTATATTGAACTTTCCACTTAAAATCATTGGTAAATTATCTTATTTTTCGCCAATTTTTTTCTAGTATTTCAGAACCTTCTTTTGTATAAATCATCCAATTTTCGAATAAAAATTGTTGTATCTGTCTCATAGATTTTCCAGGCGAAATATAAACGGCAACCATAAACATGTATTGCCCATTCTCGGAATCGCAACGAGCAATGTACAGTATATACACATGGAACTTTTCACTAAATCCATTCAACTTCACTTATAAGATATACATAGCACTATACGTCAGCTGTATAGCTACAGATATACTGCTATAAGCATTTCGATGACGCGAACGCACGAGATTTCACCCATCCAAAAACTGTCTAAGGCGAACAGCACACTGCGCATGCGCCAGTCAAAGCATGTTGGTGATGCGAACTCATAAGATTTCCCCCTACCAAAAAGTGCCCAACGCCGCTAAAGAAGTTTTCACTTCAAAAAGTTCATGATTTGTTATTAAAAATTTTTTCTTATAAATCTTCTGCTCCACCTTTGGTTATAGCGGAATATTCAGAATAACACGTTCTAAATTCCATTGTGAAATTTCTTTTGGCCCATTCTCATGACGTGATCGCGCAGATGTCTCTGCACGGTTTATAAGCCTTGAAAAACCTCTCCCCTTTCCTAAACTGTTTACGATTTCCTGAAGAAGACGTACCAAACCTCTCATAGAATCTTTGTTATAAAAAGGTATGCCAAAAAACATCTGCTGCACCGGTTTCCTGAAGAGTGAATATCTTTCACAAAACCAGGAAGAGAAACCAAGAAGAAAAAAATGTATATACATATAATACTTTCCCCTTTCAAATACTGGAAGCTCTGGTATCGAATAATTTCAAAACACAATTTGCATTCAATCATGTGACGGTTGATGAACTGCTTTTTGGTTATTTAATGTTGCCAGATTCTTGCATAGTTTATTTGAATGATGAATGGCGAGGCTGACATCTGCCAGTTGAACTCGCTCAACTTCCGGATTTTAATGAAATGAAATATTCGAACGTTCCGACAGGAATATACTTACTAATATTATGATGTTTAAGAGATGAGAATATTGTGTGAGGAAAATTAGCTTGAAGGAAATAATTTAGAAACGGAATTATATCTATATTTTGAATTGGAATGAAATAAATATTCAGATCTTTCTAGAAAATTATTATTTACTTTATATTTTTAAGATATTTTTCTTTTTCATTGACAAACCAACTAAAAAAAAGTAAATCCATGCTTTTATTCGAATAAAAAAAATTAAGTATTATTTCATTAAGTCCGTTTAAAATCGTTTGTAAAATTTTTTTATTTATTTATTTATTTTTGTCATCCATAAAAATGCCAGAAAATTTCGAAAAACTAGATTTTAAGCGATTTTTAGTATAGTATTTTAATCCGTGCCTAAAATTTATATATGCGCGCGAGGTTTTCTTTTCTTTTTTTTAAACAAAGAACTTTAAATCCGGCTTGAGTGAGTGTTTATTACCGTCGCATTCTGAAACAATGCGAATGCTATTGGCAATCGACTACGAAATTATGAACCATGGCCTAGTGAAGAAACCGATGAAGGAATTCACCTAACTTCCATAATCACACCAACGTGAGGACTTTGTTACGTTGAGTATCAGCCCCTCTTCACGGCAGGTCCTTAGTGACTCTAGAGTTCGAACTCATGATGGCTTCGACTCCGTGACCATGACTACTAGGCTACCATGGTCACAATGACCCGGCTTGAATTTGATTGTCACATTAGCCGATGGTCATGGCTGCAAACTCGTGGTCGGTGATGTCGAGTCGAAAATTATTATTAATCTATTTATATTTATTTTTAGAGAAAGTTTAATAATATATATATATATATATATATATATATATATATATATATATATATACAGTAGCGCACACACAAAAATTTTCATAGGGGGGGATCCATGTTCGAAAGTCCCCCAACTCGTATAATACCTCAAGACAACGCCAATTGATTCTTCTGATTTTGTCAATTTTGTTAACAAAAAACGGTAAAAAATAAATTATTGAATTAACAATTAGCATTAATTAATAAAATAAAATTACAATTAAAATTTAAAATTATAATACTTAAATAAATTTTACGTTATATATATATAGGATTATCATCAATCGAAAAAAACTCAAGGGCTTTGGGGGGCTTTGTCCGGACCACTAGGACACCCCCTTTGTGTGCGCCACTGTATATATATATATATTATTATATTATTATTATCATCATTCAGTAGTCGCCCATCCGGTATAGTGGTTAGTGATGCTGACTGCTATGCCGTAGGGCCTGGGTTCGAATCCCGGAGAAGGCATGGATGTGTGTATAGTGCCTTCGTGGCATGGGGGTACTCTAAATAGCCGGCGAGCCGCAAGTCCTCTCGTGAGGTTTGTGGAAGGGAAAGAGAGGTGGGAGGCCCCTGACCACTCCCAGGGTGTTCTCCCTCAAAATTGGGGTGGAACCGAGCCAAATCATACTGTCACCTGCATGGTGCTCAATTTTACGGCTAACGACAGGCGTACAATATAGCCCGATGCCATGATGAATTTCATGGGCCTCGATCTGACTGCGTCAGACAGGTGGCATTGGAAACAACAACAACATCATCAGTCAGTAGCGCACAGAGAAATTGTTCAAGGGGTTCCGCATGCCGCCAAACATATTTTTTTAATTTTGTCGACTTTAGGGAAAAAACAACAACAAAAACTAATTATTGAATAAACAATTGGCATTAATTACAAATATTTAATTAAATTTTACGTACTATATACATAAGATTATAATCAATCGAAAAAAAATCAAAGCCTTGGGGGGGGGGGAGACCCGAGGAGCCCAAAGCCCTTGATTTTTTATCGATACCCCTTGCGTGCGCCACTGCAATAAGTTAATTTATACGACAACATACTTGCTTTAATGTCAACGAGTCTATATCTTTCATTTTAACAATCTATCTTCAGTTAATTTATAGAATATACTTAATTATTTCATAGAATAACTAGATAAAGTGTGAAATGATTAATCTTTATTTTATATTTTAACTGTGTGTGTGACTTAGTCAATTATTTCATGAAATATATCTCGGTATTCTATGAAAAAAACTAAATTATACCTTTAGCGGGGGTGATTTATCGATTAAATACTTTTATTTAACTTGAAATTTAAAAATATTATTTTTCAAACAAATAAGTTCAGAATTCAAAAAAGAATTTTCTTTAAAACAAAAAGAAAAGAAGAAAAATCTTTTGTCATTTTGAACAGTGTGAGAAAGAATAAAAATAATTTTTAAAAAATTGAGCTAAGCCTAAAAATTTTTAATCTATGTATCTGCCCATTAATTTGGCAAATACTGTGATCAGTTTTAATGTTGAGGGTACTAACATTTTTATTTCTTTTTACAATTTATTACTGAAATTTATATATATATATATATATATATATATATATTTCTTTTATCTTTTTCATTAAGTATTCTTTAAAATAATGAAAATTCTTGCGAAACGTTTGGATACATATTTCAAGAATAATTACATAGTTAAATGTAGCAATTATTTATAACATAAAAGAGCATTTAATCTTTTTTCGAATTCTTTGAATTCACGGCTTTTAATTTCTTCTTCATTTAGAGACGGTTATAAATAAAACGTAATAAGTCTTATAATTATAATAGTTAAGACATTGTGTGTGTGTGTGACTTGGAAAATTTATTTCCATTTAAATCCATTTTTAATAGTGAGAGCAATTTTTATTTAATCTTTAATTAACATTTCCCGAACGTTCTTTCATTTTTCGGAGTAGTATGTGAAGGGTTGTAAATCTTAATTAATTAATAATAGTTAACCTCATTACGAACAGGCAAACTAATTTGTATCTTAAGTGGAGAGTTTCAAACTGCAAGTCATTAAAACTAAATAATGTTAAAAATAATTTAAGCTCTTTTAGATAGCAATTAAACTTTAGTTTGAATAGAATTTCGAAATTGTTCTTATTCATTCTCATTACTTTCGCTTTCGAGCAAAAGGTTTTAAACTTTATTTTAACAGCTCTTTGCGGTTTTTAATTTCCATCAAATGTGTTATAAATTAGTTTTAGCGGTGAATTCCATTTCCCAATTTTAAAATTTATTTCTAATGATGTAGTTTAAAGCCGGGGTGGGCAAAACGTCGATCGCGATCGACCGATGGACCGCTAAAACATTTTGTGGTGACCGTCTGAAGATTTTAGCAGTTAGTAATTATAGACGGAAATGTTCAAGAGATGGGCTGAAATATATGCAGACTAAGTCTTCTACTGACTATAACAACAAAAATTAACCTTAGATAAATATGTTTTATTTTTTATGTGATTTGAATTGTTTGATAATAAATACATCATTTGATATTATTATACTTGCAAATGTTATTATTATATTTGTATCTTGCGTTTTGCTTCAAATGCGGTTTTAAAAGTTCTAGTTTTTTTTAATTTTAGTTCTGTAGGTAAGTACATATTCGATACTTATTATTAAAATATTGTAGACTCTTTCCTACCTCACAACACCTACGACACTAAGAGCATACAAGAATTTTTCAGGGGGCGGGGGGCTAGGGTTGAAAGTCTACTATTCTCATATCATACCCCAAAACGCAGCCAAACATATTTTTTTTATTTGGTAGATTGTCGGATTGATTCAAAAAGCACAGTAAAAATAAGTTGCTGATTAAATAATCAGCATTAATTAATAAAAAATACCCAAGTTTTACGGATTATATACATGGTATTATAATCAATCCGAAAAAATTCAATGGCTATGAGAGAAGGTCCGGACCCCCTCCTTGTGTGCGCTACTGACACTGGGTGGACCGTAACATATTGAAAAAATTAAAAGCAGCCCGTACCTTGGATTCTGCCCACCCCTGGTTTAAAGTACCCCTGGTACTTGAGTTGATGTTTAAGGATAAAGAAAATGTTTCAAATGCTTAGAAATTTCACTTTTGAACCGAAACAAATATTTTGTTTACAAGAGAGTTATTCAACTGAGGGTGGAGTTTAGGAACTCACACTTCCCCCTTGTAAACAGAAGGGAGGAGTTTGAAAACCCAAACTCCACCCTTGCGTATAGAATAACTCTGTTGTAAGAAAAAATATTTGTTTCTGTTCAAAATTGAAATTTGTTGTTATCCGCTGATTTAGCATCACTTCTCAGAATTAGTATAACGCAGTTCAAACCTAGAAATAAGGAACATTCAAAAATGCAATTTCAATTCCCTTCATCGCATTAATATTTGTATTGTAATATTTATGTATTGCTTTTTAAGCTGTAGAATATTTTTTTTTCAAATGGGCTGCATTTTGTCACACAAACCTTTGCAGACACGGCAAGTCCCTCGAGACTGAGAGCCATTTCAGAGAGCTTCCAAATTTTGACGCTTGAATTGATTTTAATTCAAGCTATCGTCGATGTTAAATATTGCTGTGGTTTAAATTTGCCGAGTGTCCCAGAGCTAAATTGATACTCAATGGATCTTTTACATGCCACATAATCATATGATATACGTGCTATTTTCGCATCCAGAAAATCTATCGACTCCAGCTGGGATCGAATCCTCAACCTTGGGCTTACGAGGCACGCATGCTTTCTCTAAGCCAGTGGTCTCCCAACTTGAGCCGCGGACCGGCGCCGGTCCATGGATCAAATGGTACCGGGCGCCCAAGGAACGTTATTACCATTTTATTTATTGTGGTGTATTTCTCTCGGGTTTGTGCGAGTTTCCAAGGAAATTACTATATTTTCCATATTAAATCACTTTAGATTCATTATTTGGGATAATTGCATTTTAATCTGCAGGAATCTATAAAATAATTATATTAAAATTATGAAATAAAAACAATTTAAAATATAAGCAATCCATGTCCCATCCTCAGTGGACCGTGGTAAAAGGCTCAAACGTTGACCAGTCCGCGACAGCGAAAAAGTTGGGTAGCTCCAAGCCACCGAGCCGAGTATAAATTATAGGCTAAATTTTTGTTTTTTGACCACTCACAAAAAAGTTACCCATCCCTATCCAAAACCTTTCCCGAATTTTCCGATAACATTTATCTTTGTCGTGAAATTCGGCAAAGGTAGTATTTAGTCACCAAAATTATCTCCAAATCTGTCGCCAATGCAATTACTGCTAATAAAGAATGATCTCCCTCGACCCGCAAACGATCTTTCCAGCCACAATACCATCTCGGCAGAGAAGCAAATAGAGTCCGAAATTTCTGCAACACATATACAAATATATGTTACAGAAATTTCGGATTCTGTAAATAATATACATAATCCGATATTATATAAAGATATTATACATGTAATGAAACATTCAGCGAGAAGTGTGACAAAATGATGATAAATATATAGTCTATGAAAATCATGTCAAGTCATCAAATTATAGTCTATGAAAATCATGTAAATGCGATATTAACCTGAGAATGTATGTACACGTGAAAAAGGCAAGAGTATATAAATTTTGCTTCAGGGTTTATCAAAATATTCATTGCTCTCTGCATCATAATTACTGAATTCAAAATTAATTATTATTATGTGAAATTATTATTTATATAGAAAGTTACGGAACATAGCAATTTGTTTACTTAGGAACTAGAGTGGCAAAAGTAGATCATTTATTAAAATCTGGCTATTTACGGTTAGTTCGATTAATTTAATTGAAAAAATATCAAAATAGTGGTTAATCTACTGAAGCATAATATACTGCTAATAAAAGAAAATACAAATTATTGAAGGAGTCATTCGAAACCGTCAAGAGTTTTCCGTTGTAGAGGGATGTGCTTAAGACGATCTGGTACCCTAAAAATCATCAACCTGTCGAAATTTCTTTTATTGGCTTATTTGATACCCCGAATCTTTATAAATATGCCTGCAAAATTTCAAAGCTTTACCTGCATTTTTGATCAAGTTATGGAGCAATATTTGATGCTGGACAGCAACTACCACGCCCACATTTCAGATTATCTGCTAGAAAAGCCTGATAAAAATGAATTAATTATCTTTCTACTGCGCGTCAATGAGACTGACATTATATATGCGATAACAAATCATTTCAAGAAAGAATTTTGTAATTCATGCAAAAATTCTAGTTTTTGAATTATTTATTGAAGAGCAAATGGATTTGGTCAAGATTCAAAAGTTGTGCGTGCTTTTTATGATATTATTATGAATGAAATTAAAACTTCAAAACGGATTCTCCCAAAATACAAATACTAAATCTCATTTTGATAACTCAGATAATTAAAAATCTAATTCACAAGAATAGAAAAACTCTCCCATTTTTATAGATTTCTTTTTGGTGATATATATATATCCTACGTTTGTGAAATTCAACACTTTTATTACTAAAATATTTTAAGATATTTATTTAAACAAATGCACATATACAGGTCTTAGATTTTGATATATTTTACTTATAAATTATTACTTGATTTTGCTTTCTTTCGTGTACAATATTTAACATGCGAAGGCTTTTAAAATCATGGAAATAAAAAACAAAAGCATAAACATCTTTTCTACATGTTGTGCATTAGCTCTGAGCAGAGAATTAGCTCTGAAGTGTGTGTATTTAATTTTTTTTATAATTATTAAGTTTTATGAAATATTGATCTTTCATTCGTTTTCTTCTATATGTTCATTATGGCAGTATACTGTTTAATTGTTCTACATTTGTGCAATTTTTTATGGTAAGCAGTTTTAAATAAGCTAATTAACATTTCATAAAAGTGGCATGAACTGGACTACTGCATGGAGCGATGCCATGGTACCCCAATGTTTCACCAACACCAAAGTATCACACTTATAACACTTTTATTTTTTCAAATGTTCTTTTTTGCCGTATTTTTTTTTCTACTATAGTGCTTCGAAATCCCGGACTGACGGCTTAGACATAGATATCGGAGTACTGCTTCCCGCAGGGAAGCTCAAACTCTTGTCATTGGAAAAATGGGGTTCAGCTTTACCATAGCCCTTTGCTGCATTTAATGATATTAATAAATTTGAGTTAAATTAACATTGTTAAGAGAAAAAATGTGCACTATAATTAAAACTTTAAAATTAAGTGTGAAAAATATGAAAATATAGGTGTAATAAATTTTATTTCATCAGTATATGTGTAGGATGTTTGTGTTTAGATATGTCAGCCGCGGACTGGTCCGGCAAGCAGGAGCGTAGAGCGGCTGACTTGATTCCAGGTTGGGAAAAAGAAAAGCGAGCGATGCAGGGAATCTGCACCGTCGAAGTTCTCCCCTCGTCAGAGATTTGCCCAGAAAGGGCGACTATTTAAGAACATAAGGGTGAATCTGTGAGGACCAATCAGGGGACAGCCTTTGTTATCTGGAAATGACCAGTGGCTTGGTGTTGCAGTCTTGGCTAGTTAGGTGGAGGCGTGGCTTCAAGAGGCAACAACCAATAAGGTAGGGTGGGAGAGGAAAAACTTCCACATATGGAGCATTACTATTGGCTGATGGTAGTAAGCATTTAGATTTTCGGCCCTTTAAAGAGGTAAAAGAGTAGAACTATTGAAATAAAAACATTGAATTGTGGAAATTGAATTGATTTAAAAAAGGAGAGAGAGATTATATTTTAGTTTAATTTAAAATTTTGTTCAAGTAGGCTTCAACGAAAAGATAAGTTTTTTCTTTGTCTATTGCTGATGCTTAGTGATAAGTTCGAGAATTTTAAGGTTTCTTTTAATTAGTTTAAAAATAATTCTAAAAAGTTCCAGGATTTGTGCAAGGTTAGACTCGGAAGCTTTTGTTATTGACATTCATTGTTATTTCTAGGGAAGGTATTTTCGTCTAGTGTTCGAGGGTCAGGGATATTGCTGCTAACAATGTTAGCAGATGAAATTCCTTGACTAACATTGTTGCTAATGAAGTTTTTAGCTTTGTTGATTTTTTCTAGGGGTAGGGGGATATTGTTCCGGCTTGGGGAATTTTGGATACTTTGTATAACATGCAGTGTGACCATATTCCTGGCAGTTAATACAGTATGGATTGTCCTGCATTCCCTTAATTTCACAATCAGGACTGAACCCTGCTTATAATGGTCTAACCCAGCGATTTTTAATCTTTCAATCGCCGTGATTCCCCTTTATGTATCAGCCTGACAACAAGGATCCCCCCCCCCCAAATTTTGAATACCATACTTTCACTCTCAACACATGGCTGAGTTATTCAAAGTTTCCTATATTTTTTGAAAATATTACGTTTAGTAATGTAGTTTCAAACAATAAAAATCTGAGTTAATATTCTTGATCAAAATACATGTTCTAGTAGAGTTATGAGGGTGAGTCGGAAAATAAGTTTCCCCTGTCGACTGTGGTAAGAGTTGTGCATGAAAGTCAAGATATAGACTGATACATTAAAGATAAGACATAACTTTATAACTTGAGCTCTCGACAGATTTAACGTGCATCGCTCCCTACACGGTGGGTCTTCAGTGGCATTAGGCTCAAACTCATCACACACCGGCCACGAGTTCACTACCTTGGCCACAAGGCTACAACAGTCGCTTGATAAGCTTCAAAAAGCCATCCAGGGGGAAAACAGGGCTTTGCATACGGAAGAAGCGTTTAACGACTTTTTTTTACTTCAGCCTTGCTTCCAAAGCGCCTTCCTGGCGAGATTCTTCTTCAAAGCCGGGAACAGATGAGAATAACTTGGTGCGAGCTCAGGACTGTAAGGTGGGTGGCGTAGGCACTCCCAACCAAGAGTTTCAATTTGGTTTTCCATTGCCGTCGCAGAGTGCGAGCTCGCATTGTCATCCAATAACAAAACGTTAGATTTAAGAACCCTGGCCACTTTTTCCGAATCCATCTACTTGATCACGGTCGACCTCTACCCAATGGTGTATCGTGTTGCTGCTTTGTCATTCGTCTATAGTCGTTAAAAGCTTTTCCGTTTGCAAAGCCCTGAATTTTTCCTGGGGGGGGGGGCTTTTTGAAGCTTATCGAGAGGTAAGGCAAATGTCTCAGTGTACTTGGTACTTATGTGGAAAAACAAAGTTATGTCTTATCTTTAACACTAGATTGAACAAGGCAATCATTTTGATTGCTTTTTAATTTCAATTAGAAAAATAGTTACATATATAATGACACTATTTCTTAGAATTCCTTAGAATATATTTTTTTCCAAGTGAAATAATTTTTTGTTTGTTTGTTAATATTTACTAATAATTTGTTACATGACTGTAAATAATATGAAAAATTTATTTTAAACAAATTTTTTAATACATTAGTTATTCTTTCACAATGTAGTCATTTTGACTGCTTTTGGTCAATATTGGTACATACTGAGTTTCAGTCTTTCTTGTGTTAATGTCTCATTCTATATTTTGACTTTCATACACAACTCTGACCACATTCGACAGGGGGAACTTATTTTAGACTCACCCTCGTATTTTATTATATATATATATATATATATATATATATATATATATATATATATATAAGAGCAATTTATCAATCTAGTCTAGGATGGTACATCTTTCAATTTTTCTACGAGGCCTTTTGAGTCAGTTAAAGAAGGAAGTTTAAATATTAAATTAGAGATCTTCTCGGATACCTAGGAAAGTGCCGTGGACCCCGTCGGAAGGCCGCGGACCACAAATTAAGAATCACTTGTTTAACCGATTATTTCAATTACAGTAGAACGTCGTTTATCCGAATCAATTGGGACCGGACACCGTTCGGATACGCGATTGTTCGGATAACCGAAAACCGAATGCGATTCATGCAGTATATGATACTGGACACTATACAAATATGGAAAATCATCACATGCGGGAAACGTGCTTGAAGAAAAAGCCAAATAGGTGCCAAATGTCGCAATTTTACCGTGATTGTGGAAAATAATCACTTATTTTTCGCTGTACCATTGTACACCTTTGTTTTTTCACTGCAAGGTCTCTGATTCTCTTGAGCAGCAGTAGTTGAGTAGGACAGAACTCTGATGGTTGTTCTTACCACTCCATAGCTGTCTCTAACGCAGAGTGCATTGATTGCTATCGTCCTCGTTTCATCGTCATCAGGTCGGATTCTTTGTGCACGGAAGTCACTATCTCGTCATTATTTAACATTTGAAATCCACAGTCTTCTGCATCGCATGCTATCCAGGTTTCTACATCAACAAAACTCAACAAAAGAGCACGTTTTCACCCCCTCACAAATTGACCTAATATTCCGCTCAGATGTTTACCAAATCACACAACTGAAATTCCCGAAATATCCCTCACCTTGGGTTTTCCGGTCACTTTTGGCCTCACAGGAAACAAATGTTGAGCATTGCAGTGTTCGAAAACGTATCCGGACTTTGGTTCGGATATTTGACGCTCCGGATAATAAACGTTCGGATAAACGACGTTCTACTGTATTTGAGATTTCTTATGCATTCTGTATAAATGCGCTCTATTGGTAAACTTTTTGTGTATATATATGCACCTTCTAGCGATAAACCACTCCACTAATCAATTATGTTATGATTTTGGCTTAAAGGCAATTTAGTAATGGCTTATATAAAGAAATAACGATCGAGATAGCTTGAGGTATGTTGTTTAACGCTTGAAACCACTCTCAGTACCTCTAAATCTATGTCTTTACATCATTCTTTGAACGTAATCTCAATTAAACGTTCTACTTTACCCGATTTTCTATGTGTCTGACTGCATAAGCCTTTGAGTTTCATCTTCTGGCACAATTAACCTTTTTTTAAGCGAACAAGGAAAAAATATATGAAGTAAGCCTGGCTCAATCAAGTGTCAGAAATGAAAACTGTGTATCTTCGCGTACCATCTCTTTTTAAGCGTCCTTTATTCAGTTCAATAAACATAACCTTGATTTTACTTTTTATGTGAGAAATTCTTTTTCTTCTTTTTTTTCTCTTCTATTAAAAGTCTTTCCAAGTCAAAACTCAGATCCCTGGAATGTATTCTGGTAATTGATGGTTTGTTTGAGAAAATCGAACGAAAGTTTTTGTAATTTTTCTTTGTCGTTATTTTTTTTAAAATGTATTTGGTAATAGTTAATAGTTGGTGTTTAAATAGAGAGAGTATCAACATCAATGATTGATTATAATTACTATTATTCGTCGTAATCTTTTCAGTCGAGTTTTTTTTTTTTTTTTTTGGAGGGAGCATGGATATATTTAGTTTGATAATTGATAGATAATTTTAATATACTTGTTCAACCAAGCGATCTAGTTAACCAGCACTTAAATAATAAAAAAATGCTTAATTTTTTTAAAAATGATAGAGAGTACATAATTTGTTTTTGGTGATAAATTGCTTTCAAAACATTGGTGATTTTTTTTTCTAATAAATATATTTTTACCTTTTTATACCAGGGCTTTGATAGTAATAATCCAAAAAATTTCTGTGAATAACTTATATTAGTTATTCTTAAATATTTTCCTCCGACCTTCCCTTGGATATACGTGGCCGCGGTAGCCAAGTGGTCAAGGTATCGGATCATGGCTGGCGTATCATGAGTTCGAGTCCAGTACCACTGAAAACTCGCCGTGTAGGGAAGCGATACACGTTAAATCTGTCGAGAGCTCAAACGTCCTCCCGTTGGTGTGGTGTTGTAGTTAGGAGAGGGAAGTGCCATCTCAGGTGTCGTCCGCGTCACTTGACCATGGTTCAAAATTGCTCGGTCCGTCGCCAAAAGCCCTCGTGTAGCTGAGTAGTACGACGTTAATATTCACTCACTCCCTTAGATATACCTGTATCATATATCAAGGAATGTTTTTACCTCTTGTTATGTTATTCAGTCTGAGAATTTTTAAAAATACGGTATCCCATGAATTTATATGCTGGGGAGGGCCGTTGTTACCCCCCCTTGCACCCTAGTTATTACGTCACCCCCACAGTTTCCAGAGCACCCCCCCCCCCACTTTCAATTATTTCCTTGCCAATTTTTGTATGGAAGGGATTTCCCCCCCTTTCTTACTTTTTCCTTTTTTGTTTTTGTTCTTTGGAGAGTATTTCCATTATCCACCACCTATATAACCACCGTGTCCCGGACTAGTAATCGGCAGCTGTATGGAAATCTTTGTGGCATGGTTTCGTCACTCTATTTCCTTTTTTACCTTATGGCATTATAGACCACCCATCCGCCTTTTTGTAAATTAGTACACTAATTAATGAAATCGTTTGAAATTACAGCACAGAGTACACTTTATTGTATGAACTGTTTTGAACATGTTAATTATCATCTTTTTCATCGCTTATCGCATTACTATCTTTTCTTTTTAGATATCCTTATTCTTCGTTGAGTCACACTGTCATTGTACCCAGTATGACAAAGGTTTCCTTTGAGCTTGCCATTAGTGATTTTACAAAGGATGCCAGTGTAAAATCACTAATGGCATCATTGAAATCCATTTCCATTGTAGTATCATTTTGAGCGCATAGCAACATTAAACTGTTAAGCTTTTCATTTTCCATAGTCGATTTCATTTAAGTTTTTATTCTCCTAAGGGCGGGGAAGTTTTTCTCTGCTGTACAGTTCGTCACAGGAAGAGTCAAGTAAATTTTCGTTGCGACTTCTAAATTTGGGAAGGTATTTTCCAACTTGTTTTTCTAGTAGTAGGAAGAGATTCCTCTTGTTGTTTTTTCAACATTCAAATGCATTTTGATATATTGATACTCTTGAACAAATTCTTCTTCATCGATATGTTTGGAGTAGCTTTGAGTCAAGTATTTCTCCTGTTTTGTCACATCTTCTTGCTCCTAGGTGGTGGTACATGCGCTTTAATTTTAATTTTTCCTCTTTTTTCACCCTTCAATTTTTTGCGCCCTAGGCACCTGCCTTGTGTGCCTAAGCGGAAAAGGGGACCTGCGGCTGGGCATCTACTATTTTTTTTTTTTTTTTTTGCTGGTCAACGATTCCAATCATCACATCATGAGAAACGTTAATTCAATGGGGTAAGGGAAGAAAAAAACTAATATCTAAAAAGAGAGTTAAATCTTAAACATACCTGTGTGTGATAAATAGTTAAATGAAAAAGGAATAGAGATAATTTATCTTTTTTTCAGGATATATTAATTTACTTGGATACAGAGAGAAAAAACTAAATTCAAGAGCAAAAATCATTCAAGAAGTAATATAAAAAAAAAATTAAGTCAATTCCTACTTAGGTCAACAAAGAAAAATTATATTTTAGTTACTTTTTATAATATAATTACAATTAATATAAGCATGCATATACATACGACAGAATTACACTATAAAGTGACAAAACAGAAAAAGATTTTCCTTGCAAAATTTACCATTCAACACCTTGGAGGAACAACACCTGAAAGGAAAATGGTTTGTTAAAAAAAAAAAATTTTTTTGTTACTATTTATTCGTTGATTAAATTTAATAATTCTAACAATAAAATATAACAAAAAGGAAATCCCATTCTCAGAAATAAGGCCATCTCAGGTGGGATTCGAACCCACGACCTTTGAATAAGAAGTCCAACGCGCTATCCATTGCACTACAAAGACACAACGAACGAGTTTCCTTTTAATATATTTTGTTGGACCATATTTTTTGTTTATTATTATTTATTCATTTTTTCATTCAATTGATGAATTAATATTTGAAAAAACTGTAGGGGCATCCATTGCAAGTTTTAAAAAATGTATTTGAACTTGAATGGATGAATAGAAAGTATTTTATTAACAACTGAAAATTTAAACAAGATATATAAGTGTGTGTATATATATATATATATATATATATAGGGAGAGAGTGAACTAATAGTAGGAATTGAAAAGTAGCTGGATCCGGGAAAAAAGGATGGAAACCGATATACATACGATATCATGTACTTCTTTCCAGTAGTACAGGTTATATGGAAGTATCGGTTTATGATATTTCTTGTTACTTTTCATCGTGAACTACTCGTTAGAGACTTGCAGGAGTCGAAGAAATTGAACTTGGAAATGAAGTTTTTGCTTAGGAGTCATCTTTTTTGGATGAGGGGAATTTGAGACAGGAAATCTGGATCCGATTTCTCGCTGTGCAACAGCGACAATTCATCACATTTTATCCGTGCTATCGAACACTCCGTCACATGTTCCCCTTTTCATTTTCTCGACTCTGGCATAGACCTCGTGTTCAAATATATAAACTTCTTAAAAACTAAACTTCATTATCGTCATCATCATTAGAGTCTGCCTGGTGTTCAGCTTTCATGCTTCCTGTGTCCCTAGAATGAAGAAAAGAATATTAAATACATATTTGTGAAATATAACAAACGAAAAGAAAATCAATGGCACCATAACCCATGAGGGGCAGGGCCTACTGTGCCCATCTCGGTTTTCATGACCTTGGACACTGAGGTGCATGAGCAGATGTCCCGGCCAGGTGGTCGGTCTGACGCGAACTCCCAACATTCAGTTCCGAAGCAGAAGCTTGGTATTTAATGATCCACTGAAGGGATGAAAGGTCGTGTCGACCTTTCCCAGTCCGGGAATTAAACCTCGTACCTGTGGTGTGTAAGCGCGACACGCTACCACTCAACCACTGGGCTTGAAATAACAAATATGTAATATAATTTCCATCTGGTGTTCCTTAAAAGCGATGGTGGCCGTGGTAGCCTAGTGGCTAAGGTAATAGACTCATGGCAGGCCTGCCATGAGTTCTAGCCCAGTACCACTTAAGACCCGCCGTGTAGGGGCGCGATGCACGTTAAATCTATCGAGAGCTCAATCGTCCTCCCGTTGGTATGGTGTGGTAGTTTGGAGAGGGGGTGCCATCTCAGGTATCGTCGTCACTTGACCATGGTTCAAAATGACGAAGTCCGTCACCAAACACCCTCGTATAGCTGAACAGTGCGACGTTAATATTCACTCACTCACTCACCCTTAAAAGCGATGTGTCATTTCAAAAAACACGACAAAAAACCATGAGTGATGAGGATGACACCGGAGCTGGTATTCCACTCTAAACATCTAACCACAAGCAAACGTAATGATTTTGCGCCACAACAGATTAAACCTTTCAACACGGCTATTTTTAGTGGGACGAGGACTTGAAAGAAAAAGAGCCGGCCGCAAGTTCAAGACCACGATTATTTAACTACATCAACCATTTGATGAATATTGAACCACGCCACTTCCTTCCAACGGAAAAACAAGTTGGGTTGACTTTCGATGGTCACTGAAAGAGTAGATATAAGTGTGTATTAACGTCTCACTCTATAAAGATACACGAGGGCTATTGACGATGGACCGCGTAATTTTGAACCATGGTCGAGTAACGAGGACGACACCTAAGTTGGATCCACTCTCCAAACTTCCACCCCACACCATCGGCAGGGCTTAGAGCCCCGACAGATTTATCATGCACTAGCTCCTCTACACTGTGGGTTTTCAGTTGCACTAGGCTAGAACTCACATGACACGCCGGTCTCGAACTCGTGACGAGGAGCACTAGGTTACCATGGCCATCAGTCGCTGAAAGAACAAATTGCCTTTTTTGACATTCTATTCACGCTTTGATGTGACGTGTATACACACGAGCTCTATTAGCGACGGATTTCGCGGTCGAGTGACACACATATTCTCACTCTCCAAACTTCCACATCACGTCAATATGAGGACTTTGAACCTCGACCGTTCAACAGTCCTTCTGCATGAAAAGTCTAAAGAGTCGTAGAGTAAGAATCAAGAGCCGGCGACTTGACAAAGGAAACGTTTGCAAGTCCGGGGCCGTCTAAGGTATCCGACTACCCTAAAACTGTGAATTTTGCCAAAAATTGACAATTTTTTTTATGATTTTATTTTATGGGTCATCTTATCAGCTTTATAAAAATACCGAGTTTATCATTTTCCGTTTACTAGAACAAAAACTACAAGTGTTTTAGTAAAAGCAGATGCCATTACTTTAAGCAAGATATCATACTTTATAAAACGCGTTTTACTCGAAATGTGATTTTTTGAAAATAATCAAACGGGGTCAGCGATTGCTAAAAAAGTTTTGAAAATAATTAACTGAAATTTTTTCTGTAAGTTCTGTATAATAGTAGAATTGTTTTAACCTTCAGATTTATCCATCACTGTTTTATGACAAAATGTACAGTCCCTTATGTGAATATAATCACTGTCTTTTTAAGAATTTTCATATAGTAACCGAGAAAAAGTGCTCTAGTGTTTGTAAAAAAGAAAATATCTTTTATCCTGAGGTCATTTCAAAATTGAATAATATAGCAACACATTAAATTGGAAAAATTGAAAATTTGTTCATAAACTTTTGGTGTAGAATGGGCCGCGTTTATGCTATTTTTTGTCAATTTTTACCTATTTTTTCCCATTTTAGTAATATTAATTTCTTTTTACTTTCTTAATTTTAGCACATTTTTCTTAAAATGCACTAAACAAATGTAAAAATAACAAAAAAATCCCCATATCTCCTTTTTTTAAAAAAAAAAAAGTTGTCGCAACCAGTCGGATACTTTAAGGCACGGGCTAACTGGGCCTGGGCCCAAGGTCTCAACCACAATGGGGGCCTCGTCCCGTTCTCAGCCTTAATAAGATCATGATTCGAATAATTTCAATGGTCAAATGTTTATTCCTGTTGTATTTTTCGAAAAACCGGGAATTTCGGACGATATGTCAACTGTCTACATGTGTAATGACCATCGTCCACGTACAGGCCTAGGCCTACCACCATAATTATTACTACTCATTCAGTCAAAAGGTGGCAGTCGGTCGAGCCGGTTTGTGCGATTTGTAAGTCATGTACATTTATTTGTTTCGGGTTACTGTTTGTACGAGTATTTGACAACGTATGCTATGTACTGTTTAATTTTAGGGCTATATGTGGGGCCTAAATTTATGAAGGGGGCCCAGAGCCTCAAGAAGTCTTAAGACGACCCTGAGCGTTGGCCATGAGTTAACGGCCATGACCCTTAGGGGTACCACGGCCACACGGTGTTGCTGTGCCAGATGGTTGACATTGCTACGTTTCCGCTTCATCAAGTGCCATTGTTCAGGCCCTAAAAGGGTAGGGCGGGAGGTTTAGGACAGCTTATTTGCTCGAATAATCTCGACAGGATGGGGGACTGTGTTTGAGAGAGAGAGAGAGAGAAGAGATGCAAAACTTCGGGGGGTGTATAATTTCATCAATTATCTGGGCTTCCGTATGTGACACTAATAATTCTATCTTTATAATTTTTTATATTTTCTTCCTTCAATCACGAAACAATATATTTGTAAAAAAAAAAAAAAAAACCGAGCTTCTATCAAATAAAACAAGATAGTATTGCCTGTTATTTGATAAAATTACGGTAAAAACCTTTGTAATTCGCAATACTAGTTAAAGACAGAATACGAATTTAATTTCATTGGATATGGTGTTTGAGATCGTGTCTTCTCGTCTCCATGCAAATACGTTTTTAAAAATAATATTGTTTAATTTCTCTTAACAGTAATAATTAAAATTCTTTCGCTGAAAAACTATTTACCATTAGAGAACCACGCTATATATTTTTAAATAAGAGTATTCAATAAATAAGTATACAAAGTATAAGTATAAGTATAAATAAGTATTCAAAGCCAGTTACTGAAACTATGTCGGATTACATGAGTTTGGGGTTTAAAAGCAGCAAACAAAAGCTTGTACTCTCTTCTGGGAGTAAAACATGTAAAAGATTGAAGAGAGAGTGGATTTATTATGAAGAAACAACACTCTCACACAAGAATTGTTTTCTCTATTTACTCCTTTATATTAAAAAAAATTACTTTTTCTGGTACCCGAAAACGTACATGCCATTGCAAAAAGTATTCAAAAACATATTCAACACTTAAAATGTATTAAGAAATTAAAGTTTTCAATTGCTGTTTAATAATTTCCACAAAAACCAAAAAGGCAATTTACGAAAATAATATGTAAATCAGCGATGGGGAAATTAAAAGTCCGTGGGTCATATGCACCTCCTTTTAGATGCTTTCTCTACATTCAAAATAATAGTAAAAAAATTTCGCAAATTTCAATTTTTTTTAAAAAAATAAAATTATATTAAGAATGTGTCTTCTATTTATTGTGTACGAGAATTTCCATGAGAGCTTGAATATTTTTTTTCTTACATATGCAGATTGTTGTAAGAATTGACATTGGAATTAATTTTAAAAAATTGCAAGTGCAAAAAAATGAACTTTTTCTAATAAATATGTAAAAAATTATTGAAATAAAAGATAATAGGCTGGAGGGAAAGTTCTGTCGTATTTTAAATAGGCAGGTGATTTTTCTTGTAAATAAAGAAAAAAACATCTGGCTAGTGAGTCATTCGGATTTTTTTGTTTGTTTTTTTAGCTGCTGTATAATATAAAAGGAGTCTTTTTTTTTTATCGTTCATCATTTACTAGTGATATTTAAAATGAAAAACATGTCAGTAGATAAAGTACATTTAAAACACTGCATTTTGTATGAATTCCAAAAAGGAAGCAACGCATCGGTTGTATGTAAAAATTTATGTGTGGTATTTGAAAAAGATATTGTAAATGTTCGTACTTGTCAAAGATGGTTTCGCAAATTTTGTTCCGGGGATCTGAGCCTCCAAGAAAGTGATTGATCTGGACGACCATCCAAGATCGATAATGATGTTTTGTGATCCATGTTGGAAAATAATCCACATTTAACAAGCCGAGAAATTGCAGAAGAGTTCGGCATTCATCATACAACTGCTGGAGATCACATTAAATCTCTTGGGTTTGTGTTAAAGCAAAGTGTTTGGGTTCCACGTGAATTAAAACGGAAAAGAATTTGTCTGATCGTGTAAGAATGTGTTCATCGCATCTGATTAGAGACAATGTGGAGCCGTTTTTGGACAAGCTGGTTACTGGTGATGAAAAGTGGATTCTTTACGAGAATATTAAGGGTAAAAAATCTTACTGCAATCCAGGAACATCATCAGCAACAGTTCCAAAACCAAGTATCCATCAACAAAAAGTACTGCTTGGTTTGTGGTGGGACAGGAAAGGTCCACTGTACTACGAGTTGCTGAAACAGGGAAAAACCATTAATGCGGATCTGTACTGCAATCAGCTGGATAAATTGAATGTAGCTATCAAAGAAAAAGGTCTGCATTAGCGTGTAGAAAAGGAATAGTGTTTCACCACGATAATGCTCGACCGCATACTGCAATGGTGACACAACAAAAACTGAATGCGTTAGGATGGGAAGTCCTTAGTCACCCACCGTATTCACCTGACATTGCACCATCTGATTATTACCTGTTCAGATCCCTGCAAAATTATCTAACGGGGAAAAAATTCAAGTCTTTTGAAAGTGTTTCTAAGGCAGTTGCTGACTATTTTAACTCCAAGGACGAGAACTTCTACAAAACAGGAATTCACAGGTTACCTGCAAGATGGCAATAGGTTGTAACAAATAACGGAGCATATATAATTGATTAATATCAAACACGTATTTTTATAAATGAATTCAAATATTTTCTTTAAAATACGACAGAACTTTCCCTCCAACCCATTATTTATTTGCTTTTATATATAATTTTAAAAAAATACTTCTGTAAATTATTTTCTTATGTATTTTAGTTTAAAAAATTGAACGAGAAATATAGAATCACAGCTTCATTCATCGGATTATTATTTAGAAAACTTCACAATGATTTATTTATTTCAATATTTATTGCGTTTTATACTAAATTATATATGTAGTATACTACTACAAAAGGATCTTTGATCCAAACAATCAGAGACGAGTCAATACGTTTTGCACACACACTGCAGTTTGTTTATTTCCAAGATGTATTTCCATTCTCATTCAGTAAGCCAACAATTAAACTGCTTCTTTGACGTCAATGGAGCCTGCTGCAATGTCCTAGCATAATTTCGAAATATTTTATTTTTTTTCGCTGTTCATCTTTTTTCCCCCGTTACGTCTGAAATCTGCTTTTTCACGCAAACCCTATGAGTAGGCGGGATTAAATATTTGATCACATCAGCAAATTAGTTATCAAAACACGAGATCGCGATCACGTTTTCTCTGTGAGATCGTGGCGGAAACACTTGCCAAAATAATTCAGAAAACTTTTGTATAAATTTAATTTTGAAATATTTTTTTTTACTTGAATGAAAATGTTTCATTTAATTTGAAATAAGAACACAATTTTAATAAATAATAACACATATTAATAATTTTAATAAATACACTATATTTTCTTTTGGAAAATTTTAGACTTGTCGAGATGCGGGTTCAAATTCTAATGTCACTGATGACTCTTTGCGTAGGTGGCTGGAGTGTCATGAGTGTGAGCCAAGTACCGCTTGAAGACCAGCCATGAAGAGGGGGCCAATGCACGTTACATCTGTCGAGAGCTCAAACGTCTTCCTTTCGTACGGTGCAGAAAATAAGAAGGGGGGGTAGCTCAGATGTCGTCGTCACTTGACCATGGTTCCAAAATTACGCGGTCCGTCACCAGTGAGTGAGTGAATATTAAAGTTTCACTGTTCAGCCACACTAAGAGCTTTTGGCGACGGACCTCGTCATTTTGAATCATGGTCAAGTGACGAAGACAACACCTGAACTGGCACCCCTCTCCTAACTTCTACACCACTCCAACAGGAGGACGTTTGAGCTGGACAGATTTAATATGCATCGGCTCCTCTACACGGTGGGTTTTCAGTGGCTCAAGGTTCGAACCCTTGACACGCCGGCCAAGTTTGCCTATCGAATTAGAAAAGGGTAGGACTTGAATTCCTAAAATAAAAGTATTTATCATTAAGTCTCTTTATCCCTTTCCTCCCTTATTGCTGTCGATTTCCAGAAACCCCAATTTTACAGAATCTCTACGCAACAAAAGAAACAGGCTAACCGAATTTTAAGTCTGCAGGTCTATTGCTTGAAATATGGGAAATTTTTTACGCCCCTCCGACTCACTTGGTCGTTTTTTTCCGACAAAGCCCGTTCTTGGTGAATCTCCACTCAGTAAAAGAAACCTGTTTGCCCAATTTCAAGTCTGTGGGTGCAACAATTAAAAAACGGAAATTTTTGCCTATAACGTCACCGTAAGCCTCCTCTTGGAGATCGATTTCCACGAACTCGTTCTTAGCGAATCTCTAAGCAAAAATAGAAAACTCTTTACTAAATGTAAAGTCTTTAAAAATCAAAACGGGATTTTTTTTATCTATAAACACCCATGCAACTCCTTACTATTTCCCATTTAATCTTGATTTCCTTAAAACTATTCTTAAAGGATCTCTGCTCATTAAAGGAAATGTGTTTGCCGAAGCTCAAGTCTCTGCGTGAAATAGTTCAAAAACGGAAATTTTTGCGGATAACACCCCCCCCCCCCCCCGTCCTGAGAATCGATTTCCGCAAAACACGTTCTCAGCGGGTTTCTTCTCAACAAAAGGAACATGCTTTCCAAATTTCAAAACTATGGTTCTAATATTTTGGAACATCTCGTGATAAGTGTGTGAATGAATGAGTCGCCTTTCTCCTATGTATAAGCCACGGTAGCTAAGTGGTCAAGGTATCGGACTCGTGGCTGGCGTGTCATGAGTTCGATCCCAGTACCACTGAAGATCCGTCGTGTAGGGGCGTGATGCACGTTAAATCTATCGAGAGGTCAAACGTCCTCCCGTTGGTGTGAGTGAGAGAATATTAACGCCGCACTGTTCAGCTACACGAGGGCTTTTGGGGACGGACCGCGTAATTTTGAACTATGGTCAAGTGACGAGGTTTACACCTGAGCTGGCACCCCTCTCCTAACTACCACACCACACCAATGGGAGGACGTTTGAGCTCTCGACCGATAAAACGTGTATCGCTCCCCTACACGGCGGGTCTTCAGTGGTACTGGGCTCGAACTCATGACACGCTAGCCATGATCCGATGTTTTGATCACTTGGATACCACGGCCACCCGTTGGTGTGGTGTGGTAGTTGGGAGAGAGGTGCCAGCTCAGGTGTCGTCCGCGTCACTTGACCATGGTTCAAAATGAGGAGGTACTTCACCAAAAGCCCTCGTGTAGCTGAACAGTGCGACATTAATATTCTCTCACTTACTCCTATGTATAAGTACCTTACTTCATTGAAGGATGTAACTAGGTTAGTAGTTCCCTATATAATTCATCCTGCAAAACTTTTAATAAGAATAAGATCCTTAAAAAAAAAATTCGAATCAATATTTACTACTTTCAACGCTACACGATGTATATATAATTCTACCCTACATTTCTCTTTCCTCCAATGAAAGTGGATTCAAAGAAACGAAAAAAGTGAACACACATTTACGAGTGCCACGTGCCAGCTATGTAATTTAATCTATTGCACACTGCGGCAGTGGCAACCGATATGTTGCCAACCACTGCTACAAAGTATCAGATCCGTAATAAAAAGAACGATAGTTGACGGCAGTCCTTTCTCTTCCTAGAAATTATTAACATGCACATCAAACATCTTGAGCCAAAAAGGGGGGCTCGATAGAGGGCAAGTAACAAATTCTTTCGGAACAGGTGTGACTGCAAAGGTGAAGCCAGGAGGATCCAGAAGAACACACTCTATAATTACCAACCTCCCTAAGTATAGTGCCCACAAACCTTTGGCAACTAGTTCCAATCTTTGCAGACCTGGTATGCAATGTTCACTGGCAGGTTTTCAGAAAATTCTAAAAGATAAAGGAGCGTTTCTCCTCGGAGCCTCTGCTTTGTTACTGTTACGCGGGGTTGAGCACGGATTCGAACCTTCCATCGTTCCACTCGAGAGAAAAAAAGGTTTCCGGGGGACGTGGAAATAGAAATTAGTGGTATCCGGTAATTTTTGTGGAAGTCAGGACCGGATTTATGGAGTAGGGTTGGCCTGGTTGACCAGTTCTCGGTATTGTCTTGTTTTTCCTGATGTGTGGCAAGTTGCAAAGTGATGTTTGTGTTCATTGATGCATATTAATGAACAAAAATGAAGGTTTGAAAAATTAATGGTTTGTGCAGGAAGAAAAGGATGCTTATATTTTATATTTTATTCTATTATATATATATATATAGCTCTTTTTGCAGAATGATTGATATTTTGCCAAATTGCGCTAAATAATTGTTAATGCAACCAAGTGTATAATGTTAATGGTTTTTAATAAATACCTACAATTTAGACTCACGGTGAAAAAGATAAGTATTGGAAAAAAAGGTGGGTCACAACAATACGGAAAGATGAATAGGTCATCCCAATAGTACAACACTTGCATTTATCAAGGATAGGAAATTCTATGAAAATAAATTATAGTTTAAAAAAACTAAAAAACACCCTTTTATACTTCATCGAATTAAGTTGTAACTTAATGTTTTCATCGCCAAAGTTGGAAATGCGATCTGAAGTGAGTCACTAGATGTGAGATGGGATCTGGGAATGGGAAATCGTTAATCCTGATCATGGCAATGGAACAAAATTATTAAATCATTGTATTGTCATGAGTTCTGGACAAGTAAGCAAAATTTCGAATCAATCTGACCTTTTAAAGTGGGTAAAAATGGAGTTCAAATATTCCATTACATACAAGTGAAACTTATAAAGGGGTATTAAAAAAAACGAGATCCTTTAGGAGTCTAAAGGAAGTAAACTACTAAGAGGTGAATCCTATTGAATTTCATTGACTTTTTATTAACCACGCATTGAAGAGCAACACCAGATCTATTGGCGACAGACGTCGTAATTTTGAACCGCGATCAAACGACGAATGCAACACATGTACTGAGATTCCCTTTTTCAAACTCCCACACCACGCCAATTTTTGAGGGCATTGAGGTTTGATCGTGCATCAATCCTTCTGCATGGTTGGACTTTAGTGGCTCAAAGACTCGAACCAGTGGCGCACACAAGGGGTGACCTAAGGGTCCGGACCCCTTACCTCCCCAAGCCCTTGATTGAAGATAATCGTATATATATAACGTAAAATTTAATTGAGCACTTGTAATTAAAAATTCATTTTATTAATTAATGCTGATTATTTTTTCAATAATTATTCTTTTCTGTTTTTTGTTAACAAAATCGACAAGATCAGAAAAATCAATTGGTGTTGTCTTGAGCTATGATACGAGTTGGCGCGGGGGGACTTTTGACCATGGACCCTTTGAAATTTTTTTGTTTTCGCTACTGACTTGAACCCATAACTCGAGAAATGACTCGATAGAAATAACGCCGGCCACGAGTTAACGACCATGGACCACTCGGTTGAGTGAGGGAATATTAACACCGCACTTTTCAGCTACACGAAAGCTTTTGGCGATAGACCCCGTCCTTTTGGACCATGGTCAAGTGACGAGGACGACACCTGAGCTGGAACCCCTCTCCTAACTACCATACCAACAGGAGAACGTTTGAGCTCTTGACAGATTTAACGTGCATCGCGCCCCTACAAGGCGGGTCTTTAGTGCTCGAACTCATGACATGCCAGCCACGATCCGGTACCTTGACCACTAGGCTACCGCGATTTTTGGATTAACGTGAACTGAATTTGCTACTGAATGATTAAGTAATTCGTTTTTCAATCAAGCTACTAGAGCCCTAATATCTGATTAATAAAAAGGGTGGGGGGCATGATGTTGGAGTCGAAGATGAGAATATGTGATGGTAAGGCATTTTGTATTTACACCCAACTCATTTTTTTACACGGTAGATTTGTTCCTTAGAAAACCATGCGTGTCGTATAAAAAATATACATGCGACATATGGTAAATTTGGGGATACCGTAAAATCCGGTGTATGACGCGCACCTATACTTTCAAGCTGAAATTTTTAATTTTTAGGTATATTTCCCGTATAACGCGCACGCCCCTTTTTGCGAAGAAACCTGAAATGTTCGTGCGCAATGTTCTTATGTTTTGAAGTCATTTATTCGAGATATTACTTTCCAAGTTTGTGAAAAAATAGTATACTTTTAGAACTACAACAAGTTCATAAGGAATGTTATTTCTTGTAAATAAACAGTATTTCGATAGAAATATAGAAGTCTAATATTTTGCTGTCCTCATCTTTTCTGTTATTTTGATGCTCTCCTTTTTGTACCCGGCGTATAACGCGCCCCCATAAATTTCGAGCTTATTTTTTGTGTTAAAAGTGCACGTTGCACGCCGGATTTTACGATATGTTCCCCAATTTAAAAAAATCATGCAAGCTGAAAAAAGATCTTTTAATATTATCCCAAAAAATCGTGCAAAAAAGTATGTCCACTATTCTCGTATTATGCTCCAATACACCGCCTAACATATTCTTTTAATTTTTTGTCGATTTTCGGTAACAAAAAACAGTAAAAAATTAATTATTGAATGAATAATTAGCATTAATAAAAAAATTAATTTGTAATAACAAATACTTCATTAAATTTTACGTACTATATACATAGGAATATAATGAATTGAAAAAAAATCAAGGACTCTGGGAGGGTCTGGACCCGAGGACCCCTACCCCTTGTGTGCGCCGCTGGTTCGAGCCTAGTAGCGCTGAAGACTGCGGGGGTGTACGTTACGCCACTGAATTTTGGGTAATAATGCAAACCATATTATTTTGGGAGTTCCTCGAATCCAATAACAAAACAACATTATCAAGATTTAGTTTGAAGATTGTCGAAATTCAGAGAGATCTTTACGATAAAATGAACTTTTCGTCATTCCGACAATGATAGAATTATTGCTAAGTTTTCATGTGCAAGAGTAAATTATTTTAGTTCTTGATCACGTTGGGGCCCCCTCAATCGTGGGGTTCCAGTGCCGCATCCCTCAGATGACCGGCCCTGACTGTAGATGACAGCTAACCGAATGTTTGTTTCTTAACGTATTTTATGAAAGCTGTCTTCTGACGCAATAAAAATAATCTGCTTTACATGTTGCATCCTGCTTGTGTGTGTTTCTAAGCCAACAAAGAAAAATAACAACAATGTAAATTCGTTGACAATGAATTGCACAGAAACTCCGCAAAACGTTGCTCAACGGTCTCACCTCTCGCACCCAGACAACATCTGGTTAACAGCTTTCACCAATTACTGGGATCTTCCAAGGCAAAAACACTCCTAATTTCCAACGATCCGCGAAAGCGAAGGAAAAGGAAATAACATAAAAAATGGTCGAGTGAGAGGAGGGAGAGCAAACTCTGCCTTTAACCTTTCGTGAGGCCAACTCGGTGGTAGATAAAGAAACTGATCATTTGTTGTCATTGCCTTGGGTACAAAGAGATACATAACTTATATCCGCAATATGTGGTAGCTGAAGACACATCTGCTATTGCAAACGATGAAGGTTGCGTCTCCCCCTTTTGCTTCTGGAACCAAGTAATGAGTCAGGAGAATTTAGGGCAAGGGGATCTCTTTCCCAGGACCCTTTTTCCTGCAGCTGGCCCCTTTATCCCCCTTCTGATTATTCTCCTTCCCCCTCCCTTTTTGCAATGTCATCGGACCCTTTTCTGAAAGAGGGGGTGTTCTGAAAAGGGGTGACGATGCCGAAAACTGCACGTGTAGCCCCTCTCCAGTGGGAAGTTGCACACCCTGATAGGACACGTTTCTGTAGAGGGGGTGCCTATTAATACGGAAGCGTCGATGACGAAAATAGCCGCGTAGGGTAGGGAGCTGGGGCACGTGCCCCTTTCTGATTGAAATGAGGGTTGGGAGGTTCCATAATGGCTTTGAAGTGATTGGTGAGGAAATTAGGTGTTTTAGGATTGAAAGGTGGGCGGCATGGGCTATTTCATTTACTGCTTTTCATTTCACGGGAAGCAGGATTCTGTTTCGTGACACAAGAGTCGGTTGCTAGGGTCCAAAATGGGCCTTTTAAACGCCATTCTGTTTATGGATATTTAGTTAGTCATGCAACGTTGATTTTTTATGGCATCATAATGCCTTGTTTTAATGTGCGTGCGTTTTAACATACAACGGATCCATTATAGATCTGTTCATATTCACTAAAGCAGTTCCCTATATTGATTCCTCCAACAACAATGAAATTGAGAAACATTAAAAACTGGAAATTTAGAATGCAGTTTTTCAAAAGTTGAAATCTGGAATTTGCCTTATACGAGGGTCACTCTGAAACTTTTGAGATACTTCTAGGTTTTTGAAGCTATACTTACAAAATTTTATGAGTATTCGAAGTAGTCTCCTCCAGCATCAATGCACTTTTGTAGACGAATTTTCCACAGATTAAATGCCTCAAACCATTCATTTCTTGGAATTGATGAAAAAAATGCATTTATAGCCGCATCAATCTCTTTTTCTGAATGAAAACGACGTCTACGTAAGTTCTTTTTTAGATTAAAAATTAACCAAAAGTCACACATAGCTAGATCCGGATAATAAGGTGGATATTCTATCAGTTTAATTTGTTTTTGCTTAAGAAACTCACCATTTAATCCAGATGTATGGGAAGATGCATTGCCATGGTGAAGCATTAGTCCCCTAACATTCACTTCTTGGAGAATTTCGGAAGACATTTAGTGGTATACCAGTTTGCTGTTGCTGCCTTCTATCCTTCCAACTTGATGGCTTTGACCAATCCCTTACTTCTGATGAAAACGGCATACATTACTTTTTCCTTTGCTTGCTTTCTTTTCACCATTGTTGACATGGGATAATCTTTAAAGACCCATATTTTGCTTTTTTTAACGTGTTGGAACATCAAAAAAAGGTATGTATGTTTCATCGCCCGTTACAATTTTAGAAATGATGCGATGGCCACCATCATTTAGTAATTTAAGGGTTTCCTTACTGATTCTGACAAGCTCCTCTTTTTGGTGCTCAGTTAGATTATGGGGAACCCAACGGCAAACTACTTTTTTCATACGTAATTCTTGATGAATAATTTTGTGTGCGGATCTAATGTTAAATTCCTTCTGTATCATTTGGTAGGAACAGTGATTATCATCCATTAACACTTTTCGTATGGTAGGCACATTATCCGGGATTACTGCCGACCACGGTCTTCCTGTGTGTTCTTCATCCTGAAGAGAATTGTGACCCCTGCAAAATTCTTTAAATCATCTTAATACAGTAGTACGACATGAAGATTGATCACCAAATGCTAATTGCAGCCGTTGAAAGCATTCCTCTTGATTTAATCCCGCTTTAAAATCATAGAAAATGATAGCATGATAATGTTCTCATATCAACTCCATTTTGTCTTCTGTCTAAAATTTATTCTACGCTAAACAACTTGAAGAAAGTCAGTAAAATGTCGTCTGCTGAGTTAAAATACTTAGTATTCTCAAATTAATCCGTTAATTTTGTTTTGTAACTTATCGTCTGCGCGCATCTCGAAAATTTCAGAGCTACCCTCGTACATGCCGCTGGTCTGGATGCTATTTGGCAAAATTTTATAAAGGTGTCAAAATTATAGTGCTGATTTATAAGATATCAATTTATGAGATAAACTAAACTCAGTGGCGCAACAGCCCATGAAGGCCAAGGCCTACTGTTAAAGTGACCAATTTTTTTACAAAGAAAAGGAGAACGAAAATTCTAAGAACAAAATACAACGTAAATATATGAAATATTTTATTAATTCAAACAAAAATACACTAATTACGCTTGCATCTCTTTTAAATATTTACTTAAAAGAGTATTTTCCCACATCGAATTAATTTTTTTTATCTCAACTTTCTAATATACTGGAAACTTCGGATCAAGAAAGATCCTTCATATTCGATTTTACTGTAAGATTGCTGCAGCTAAAGTAACAACATTCATTCCTGCTTTCTCACTTGTCCAGTGGCCGCGGTAGCCAAGTGGTCTAGGCATCGGATCGTGACTAGCGTTTCATGAGTTCGATCCCAGTACCACTGAAGACCCTCCGTATGGGAGCGCGATGCACGTTAAATCTGTCGAGAGCTCAAACGTCCTTCCGTTGGTGTGGTTTGGTAGTTAGGAGAGGGGGTGCCAGCTCAAGTGTCGTCCGCGTCACCTGACCATGGTTCAAAATTACGCTGACCGTCCCCAAAAGCCCTCGTGTAGCTGAACAGTAGGACGTTAATATTCACTCACTCATTCTTACTTGTCATAAAAATCATAACCAATTGAAAAAACTCTTTCGCCTGCTTGCTATATTAGTTCCAAGGCAGCGCAACGAAGATTTAATAAGAATAACTAAATTTTCGTGTGGAATGTGTTCATTTCTGAAATGGTTAAAGGTTTTCACCGATCTTTTATCAATTTCGACTGGCTCTGATTTCTTCATTGTTCTAATTTATCAAAATTTAAATATACTTTCAGTCTTCTACTTTCTTCAAACAGACAATTGTCATCGATTTTAATAACAGGCATTTCTTTCGATAAAAACTCAACACGATTTTCTATGTCTGCCCAATGTACTTGCGATAAAGTCAAAAAACACCGTTGAAAGCTGTTATTTCAAACCACATTGGAAACATGTTTGGTAAAAATTCTGCACTTCTTTGGTGAATTTATCCGTTATGCCCGGATTCCATTCTTTTATTCTTTTTTATTATTAAAGGAATAAATGTTTCTTCAAATCGTGATTTTTATTGAAGAACAAAATCATTCAAAATAATACTATCTTCTGTAGCTGAGATATGTTCATCATCAATCGTTTAAATCGTTTTGTGGAAAATAGATGCCTGATTATGCACAAACTACTTTAATATATCCGATAATTTATACTGTACCGGCACATGACGCGTAACAGTTAGGCTTCGCATTTTGGAATGCAGAGATTAACAGATTAGTTTTAAAATATTGAAAAGGAGGACAAGTAGGAGGACACTTTTCGAGGACTATAAAAGACTGTCCTCCCTAAAGGAGGACGATTGGTCACCTTACTATTGTGCCCATCTCGGTATACGTGACCATTGGGCGCTTAGGTGCATGGCCAAATGTCCCAATCAAGTGTTTAGTCTGAAATTTATAACTAATGGTTATTTAAGGGAATGAATGAAGTATAGCTCTGAAAACAACAATGGGTCTTTCAAGAAACACAAAATTTTTATTTTACAAAACTCTTATTAGACCAGTTTTGACATATGCATCTGAGACTTGGATAATAACAATACTGGAAGAAATTCAAATGGCATATTATGGGAGAAAAATACTTCGAAGTATACTTGGAGGTGTAAATGAAAACAATAGCAAAAGATACAATTTTGAATTGTATAGAATTTGTAAGCAACTGACATCATTAAATACATAACAAATAAATAGAATGAATTGGATGGCCCATATAATTTGAATGCCAAATGATAATGTTGTCAAAAAGGTACTGCTGTTCAAAGTCACTGGGATTCGGAAGCGTGGAAGATCAAGGCTGAGATGGGCAGACTCAGTGGAATCAGACTTTGGGATTAAAAGCTAGAAAACTTGGAGAACAAAAGTAAACGAGGTCATTTTGAAGGAATCTTCAAAGGAAGCCCTGGCTCACGAAAGTCTAACTTGCCAGAAATGATGATTACAACAGTGGGTACCTTTCCGTTTCTCTGGCACATACAACAAAGTCGCCAAAAATGATGCAAACGACGCCAAACGGAATATTCCCGCTGGTAACTTTTTATCCAGCAACATTTTCAAAACATGTCGTGGTCTTTTGTTATAAGTAACGTCTTTTTCATGATACATCAAAAACGGAGAGAAAACCAATGAGAACTAATATTTTTGTTTCTGTTTTTTTATGTGTATATTGTATATTGGCGCCAATGATGCCAACTTGGCGAGATTTACGCTGGCGAAACGGAAAAGTACCCTACAGTGATATAATTTTTCAAAAGCACTCCTTTTGTCTCTATAGATATAAGGATATTTGCATCCATAGAGGTAAAAAGGGATTTATATCCACATATATAGAGAGAGTGAATACCACATCAGAGGTATCTGCTGCTTGTGAGAAACATATAGCTGTGCAGTGAGTGGCGTGCATTAACTACAATCATGGGAGGGGGGGGGCCTCTATTTAAAAAAAACGTAGACAAAAATGCATAAAAACGTAAACTTTATGTTAAAAATTGAAACCCTGTTGATCTACTGGAGCAGTTTAAACCCCCAAATCCCACCCTTGTGTAGGCCAATGTAGCTGTAATTAGTGGACTTTAGTGCTGGGCTGAAATAAACAATTAGAAAACATTCAATAAATAAATTGACCATATTAGGCCGCCGTGCCGTGCTCTTGACATAGAACTCATGCGCGTTGATGCTTTAGTCGGGTCAGGTGTTCGAGCCTTATTTCCTTTTAAGACCTGTCGTGTAGGGAGTTTGATTCAAATTAAATCCAAAGGTACCCGAAGCTCTCACGTTCGCGGGACGTGATTGTAGACCGTCGGGTACCAATTCTCTCTCTCTCTCTCTCAAATGTCGCCTTCGTCACTTGATCGTGATTCAGAATTCCAAGGTCCATTACCAGTAGTCTTAGTGTTGCTTCGATTCTGATAATCTGTCAAGTACGCGGTATCCAAACCCGAAACTGGATTAAAAACCTCACAAGAAAAAAATCAAATTGTAAAAGATATGTGCAAAATAAATTAAATCTGTAATTCTATTTTTGTTCTTCAAAAATAGTTTTTTGTGATTGTTGAAAACTGCGATGTTAGATTAAAATCCAATGAATACGAAGGTTGGAACTTTAATAGTGGCAACACTGCTGTAAAAACGCTACATAACAAAACCAAAGAATGTCGTGTATACCACATGTGAGCTACATAACTACCTTACCTCTCAGGAAAAAAAAGACTCATCTTTCCTACGTCACGCGCATTTGGAGTGACATGAAGATCCTTGTATTACCGTGTGGTCTAAAGTAAGTTTTGTCAAGATGTTTTCAAAACAAGAACAATGAAGTTGGATAAAAATTGTATGTGCCAGAGGTCGTACAGCATGACAATGTCATCTAGCGCTTTAAGAGACTTTCGAGGAATCTGCATTGCCTTACAGAACTGTAGCAAGATGGGTAAAAGCCTTCAGTGAAGAACGCCAAAATGTGGCAGACATGCATCGACCAGATCGTCCTAGTGTCAGCGAAGCAGAAGTGCTGCAGGCTGTTGCCGCACTAATGGACAGTGATCGACCCCCAGATCTAAGTCCTTGTGACTTAATTCCTAAGATGAAGGAGAAATTTCGTGGCATTCACTTCAAAACTGTTCCAGAGATTCTTGCGGCAGTAGACCGGTCCATTCTAACTATCAACAGAACAGGCGCTGCTACAGGTGTTCTGCGACTTTCTCATCGTTGGAAACGGGTTATACACAATGTCAGAGGCTATATTGAAGCTCTGTAAAGCATGAATCACTTTTGTGTGTTCCATGTAAATAAATTGTAGCCACTATTACAGTTCCAACCCTCGTATGTACACTGAGCATCTCTGACACTGTATAAAGGTGTTTGCGTGAACAGAAAAATGGAACGAAGCATCCAAACTCTCGGCGAGGCTCGAACCCGCAATTTTCGGTCTAGGAGATCGAGGCCTTATCCATTGAGCCGCGTGAACTCTGCAACAGTAATATGAAAAGAGGTACAGTCATAAAAGTATACAAGATCACTGTATACTTGATATTATTCTCCCAATTTTTATAACATAAATGATGTGTATAATTAAATTTTTGTATTAAAAATGCAAAAAATTTCTTAAATTTGAATTTCTATTATTATTAATCTGCATAATATATTTTTATGGATGTAAATTGTACATCAATATTCAGCAGATAATTATTTTTTTCCATTTTTTTCTCTGTACATATATATATTTAAATTGCTTTTGGTGAGCAAAAATTCAAAATAATGTTTTTACAAAATGACTTCCTATCTTTTAACATCGAAAGATAAATTTTGCACACGAATTTTTGTATTAAATTATTTTTAAAAAGTTTCATAATTGCATTTTATTCTAGAAAAAAACAACAACACTTAAACATCTTTTTCACTGTTGTGAAATTTTCAAATAAATTATCAAAGTAATCAAAAGTTCATATTTTTTATTTACATTGTTTATACCTCACCACATAAATATTTTAGAATTACTCTCTCTATGATTGTTTCAAATACATTACAAATATGAACAAATAAAGTTGTTAACATGTTATAAGCTTTTGTTTTCTTAAAAATCTAAGTTATATCAATATTCTCAGTAGTATAGAATTTAACATAAAAAAAATCATTAAATAATTTGCAATTCAGCGGCATTTTTTTCAATTTGGTCGTTTAAAGAAAAATAGACACAGTACATTGAACTCTTTAATATTCTTATAAATAAGTTTTTATTTCACTCAGCAATGAAAAAAAAAATTTAGTATTTTTTTGTATTTATTGCAATCAAAAAATATGCGTGCGCAGAATAATTTAACGGTCTCTATATAATTATCGAAAAATTTTCAGTTACCTTTATCCAAATGTTTTAAAAACACAAGTTTATAAAAATCTTCAAATAAAAAAAAATTAATTTATTCAAAAAGTTAACCTTTCTTTCCTGGAAAAATCAGACTCCAGTTTAAAAAAACGAAGAATATATATATATATATTTCCTGATTGTATATTATTTATTTATTTATATATTATATTATAAACAGTTTAGCTATTTCTTCATATACCCATTTAAATTGATTTTTAAAACTGGTTACTATAAAAAAGATCTTGAATTATTTAAATTTGGTTGCTAGGCAACATTCTTCGTCGTGTTTTAGCCTATTATTTTTATTCCCCCCCCTTTTTTGTGTTATTTGAATAGTAATCGATGAATTTGATTAATATTCAAATGGTCATTAAAATCTGGTACGGGCTAGCTATAAAAAGTGACAGGTTTTTTGAATGATTGATACTTATGGCCCCTCCAAGAAATTCCTCGAGCAAAAAATTTAAATAATTTATTTTCGACGCTGGATTCTCACTTAACGCCACTGTTTTTTAAAATGTTATTTAAGGGGGGGGGGGAATCGGAACGTTCTTCGAATAGGCAGAAGTTGAACAGCAGTTAAAAAGAAAAAAAAGTTAATCAAAATACAATCATGGTAAACTGGGGGCCCCTCTTTGACCCCAGAGCCACGAAGTTGAATACGTAGACGCAACTCAACCCGTGCTATCGACCGGAGGTCTTTGTTTGTGTAAGTTCCGGAGTTACGGGGCCCCTGCCGAAATCGGGGCCCGCCTCTTCGGGGACCGGAGTTCGAGATTAGAATATTTTTTTTCACATTTTCATGCATTGTCATCCACTTCTGAGCTATGGTTCAAGTTTCAAGTCTGTAGCTCATCGGGAAATTAGTTTAAAATCAATTACAAAATTCCACCCGGACAGACAAGAAAGAGAGTAATGAAAAACATGGTAACCTGGGACCCCTCTTTGACCCCAGAGCCACGAAATTGTATACGTAAACGTAACTTGACCCGTGCTATCGACACGGGTGGTCTTTGCTCATGTAAATTCCGGAGTTACGGGCTCTTTGTCGAAATCAGGGCCCGCCTCTTCGGGGGCTCGGTTTCGAGACTATAACTCTTTTTTTTTTTTTCTTCAGAATTTTAATGCATTGTCATCCACTTAAAAATAACTGTTTGCAGCAATTTCCACCCGTACAATATCAAAAAGCTTTTTACGCATTGCTCGAAAATCCTAAAAATTCTGAGAAAACTCTCTACCACCTTTTGTTTGCAATTGTGTACCAATCTTTACTAAAATTGAAGAGTTACACTCAAATGAAATTAACAACGTTTCCCTGTAGCCTAATGGTCAAGGCAACGGACCCGTAGCTCCTTAATGGTATTGGGCTCGAACTCATGATATGCCAGCCACGATCCAACACCTTGATCACCAGGCTACCGTGGCCCTTGGTCGACAGAAAGAGAGAGAGAGAGAATATTAACGTCGCACTATTAAACTACTCGAGGGCTTTTGGCGACGGACCTCGTCATTTTGAACCATGATCAAGTGACGAGGATGACACCTGAGCTGACACCCTCCTCTCCTAACTACCACCTTACTCCAACGGGAGGACGTTTGATCTTCGACAGATTTAACATGCATCGCCCCCCTACACGACAGATCTTCAGCGGTACTATGCTCGATCTCATGACACGCCGACCACGAGTCCGTTACCTTGACCTCTAATCTACTGTGGCCACTCATGATGCTTCACAGAGAAACGTAAAGTGAAATTAATCAATTAATCATCCATTGCATGCATTGATAATTACGGTAACTAATTTTTGATATATTCTTCTGTTGGCATCTATTCTTTCAAAATCCATATACTTAATGATAAAAACGACTCTGGATGAATATGATACTTCTTTTCTGAATAATTTAATTTTTCTTGATATTACAAATTTTCTCATTTCTTTCAATGGATATGTATCTCAGCCGTATTTACGAAAGTTAACTTTAGATGGCTCTCTCTTTTGATCGATGTGCCCTCGTTTATGCCGCTCTTTAATTATTGCCTTTGGTGCTAACATCTACCTGTACCAGGTGCAACCAATTGTTCTCCAAAATATTCGTCGACGTTCCTTACATACCGGTAATTCTCCTTGATGCATGGAGCCTGATCCTTTAAATTTTGATCTGAATTCGAATTTAATTACTGAATTAAGCTGCAGGATGAATTATCTTTAAAATTGATAGGTGCCTCATATATATGATTTAAAACGTTTCCATTATTTTAATCTGTCTTATACATGTCATATTAATGTCTGAAAATGGCTTATGTTATGAGCCACTGAAGGTCTGTTGCTTAAACGACCAATAAATTGCACCTGACCACTCATCAAATACCTGCATTCGCCAGTTATGAACTTAATTTTTAAAAAAGTATGAAACAACAATGCGTGCGGTTGCTCTAATGTATATACAACACAATATTCTAGATGCAGGAGCCCCGAACTGATATCTCACTACTTTAACTTCCACACAACACCACAATAATACAAAACAGAAACTCAAAATTTCCTAATTGGATGAATAAGTGAGTGAGTGAATATTAATGTCGCACTGTCTTAACTACACGAGGGCTTTTGGCGACGGACCTCGTCATTTTGAACCATACGCAAGTGACGAGGGCGACACCTGAGCTAGCACACCATCTCCTAACTACCTCCCCTCCCCCGAAGAAAACTGAATGAAAATAATCAATGTACTGTTGTCGTGTCCTTCCCGCAGGGAAGGAAAGAAAGTTGCTATTGCCTGTGAGACAGGTTGGACTTCTTAACGATAGATGGCGACACCACCTATCTCCACCTCCACAATTTTGGCAAGGAACTGAAGGGGAGGGAAATATTCTCCAGCCCCTTGCACTCGTGGTTTCTGCTGCGACCGCCCACAAGACTTTCGGACCCACTGATTTAACGAGCACGTACTCCGTCTATACTCGGTGGTATTTAGTGGCATCGGGCATCGAACCCAGGCCCTCGGGTCTGGAGTCCGATGCTCTAACCACTAGGCTACCCACGACCCCAATCAATGTACTATAAAAATATAACAGAAACGAAGCTCTTTTTTTAGCGAGTGAGTGAATATTAATGTCGCCCTTTTCAGCTACTTGAGGGCTTTTGGCGACGAACCTAGTCCTTTTGAACCATGATCAAATAACGTGGATTATACCTGAGCTGCCATTGCCCCCTCTCCTAACTACCATACCACACCACCGGGAGAACGTTTGAGCTCTCGATAGATTTAACCGGCATCGCGCCCCTACACGGTGGGTTTTCAGGGGTTCTAAAGTCCCCCTTTTTAGAGTCAACAGATTTAATTTGATTTTTTAATAAGGTCACATTTTGTAGTTGTACGAGGGCTACTGGCAACGGGCCTCGTAATTTTGAACCTCGATCAATTGATGAAGACGATATATAAGATAACACTCCCTCACCTAACTACGAGTACCTTACCAAAACAACGGGAGGACAATGAGCCGCGACAGATCAGCGTACATCAAATGCTCTACACCAGTAACTCCCAAAGAGGTCTATGTTGGCCCCCAGGAGTCTATGATGACCTTCAAGGGGTCCATGCCAGTGAAAAAATGATTTGGGCAGTCCATGAGGTGTAAATGGGGGTCTACGATAGTGGCTCTCTTTAAACCATATTGTGACTTTAATTTTAAAAGAAAATTTAATAAAATAGAAAATTTTATTTTACTTAACATATTTATTAACTAAATTTAATGAGGTTAATTTGATGTTACAAGCTGACAGCATAAATTTTATCAAAACAAAAACCATTGTTTCAGTGTTTTTTGCCAGAATTAAGCTAAAAGAATATAATATTGGACGTCGTCAATATTCCCATTTTTCAACTGGCAACATACAATCTGCCAGGAACGTTAAACATTAAAATGTCCTTTATTCAGATTTTGAAACTAGGTTTCAGAATTCTTTGGTGGCCGCGGTAGCCTAGTGGTCAAGCTAACGGATCGTGGCTGGCATGTCATGAGTTCGAACCCAATACCATTAAAGACCCACCGTGTAGGGGAGCGATGCATGTTAAATCTGTCGAGAGCTCAAACGTCCTTTCGTTGGTGTGATGTGGCAGTTAGGACAGTGGTGCCTGCTCAGGTGTCTTCCTCGTCACTTGACCATGGTTCAAAATGACGAGGTCCGTCGCCAAAAGCCCTCGTGTAGCTAAACAGCGCGACGTCAAGATTCATTCACTCACTCAGAATTCTTTGACTGTGGTAGCACCACCCTCGGCAAAGAATTCAAATGGTCACATTGAAAACAAAATGTCATATTACAAAAGGAACTGATCGGAATAGGAGGTAACAGGGGTCTGAAAATAAAGTTTAGAAACGAATGTCAGCAATTTTGGCTTTATAAAGATATATATGTTATTTATTTCGAATTATGGAGTACTGTGAAAAAGTTTTTAATTGTGCTTTTCCTAGAGAAAAGGAGTTTTAAGCGTGGTTACCAATCTCTAAAATAAAAAGAAAGAAAGAAAAAAAACTAGACACACTACTAACCGAGGAGATTTTGGGTTAAACCTGACAAGATGGATGCTAAATGTAGAAAATTTGTTATTGAAGCCCTTGTATTCATCCCTCCCATTATAAACATTTGTTTGTTAATCAGCTGTTTTATGTATTAATTAAACTTTAATTGAACTAACATGTGTTAACGCTGACATACATTAATGCTATACTTCACTACAATTAGTAATTTTAATCTTTTGAAGTAAATAGTCTGTACCAGCTGTCAAAAAGAGATTTAAGTTAATTTGCAAAAATACAATGTTAGGTGCAGGGGTCTATATACAAAATCGAAAAATATGGGCAAGGGGTCTAAGAGACAAAGAATTTGGGAACCTCTATTCTACTCTATTTAGTGGTAACAGAATATGAATCCGCAACTCAACAATACCGATCACGGATTCGCGATTTTGATCTCTCAGATGCTTGACTTAAAAAGTTTGTAGAATGATTAAAAAATTATAGTGATATGGTGCATGTAAATTTACCTCAGATATCGTCCTCGTCACTTGACTGTGGTTCAAAATTACGAGGTCCGTCGCCGAAAGCTCTCGTGTAGCTGAACAGTGCGACGTTAATATTCACCTCATGTTGGGTAAATTTGTGGATTTTTTTTCAATGCTATTATCATGCTTTTTTTTTCCTTTCTCATTTACTTTTGTTTACCTTTTTGACTCTCCTCTCTCTCTCTTTCGAAGAAGTTTAGATCCAATTTAATCCTTGATACCTCTGTTTAAGGCAGCCTTGATGAGCATGGCATTCCCTTAAGCATAAAAACAACAAAAGCGTAAATAAAGAACAATGCAAATAAAATCTCAAATGAAAAAATATAAATATTTAATTATTTATAAATCAATTCTAAAATTTTATACATAATTCAGTTTTTTTTATAATTTTATCGACTTTCTTCCATTTTTCTACTCATCACTTCACATAAATTTATCTCACCTTGAAAATCTAACTTTTAATTTCAAATCCCCTAAAATAAAACGCTAAATAGCATTTATTTTTGCACGTACACACACCTATTTCAGAAACAACATGGAACCTAAGTAATAAACTTCTATTTCGAGAACCAATTCCAAGAGAGGCCATGTCGATTTTACGAGCCAGAGATTCGGGACAGGTTTCCTCTGAGCTTCTCGAGAGAAAGTTCTAATCTTTGGTTTATGGTCCCTTGCATGAATTTGCAAGCGGAATGAATCAAGCGACGAGGAAGTTGCTCTCTATCTGTGTCAGGTCAGTGGAGGTCAAAGGGTATTTCTAGAATAGCTCGATGCAGTGTTAAAGTGGAGGATAAGCACACGAGGTGTGGGAAGGTATATTTTTATGGTTTTCTATTTGTAGAAGAGATAATAGATAATGCCAAGGGTTTCAATTTAGCTTATAAGTGGGTGCAATTAGAGTAGATAGGGTTCTCTTTTGTGTTGAGTTATCCAAATTGGTTTGAGTCAATCAGAGCTAGGTTTTTAACCATGAACCCTTAAAAGGTCGTGAAATCGGATGACCAAAAATCGAATCATTTTTATTTTTAGGGACATCTAAATGGAATAAAACCTATAGGTAAAGGGAGAGTTTACCTAGTTGCTAGATTAAAGGATAAAACACGGGTCCAGATCTAATTCTCCCTCAATCCGTCGTGTAGCAAGTTTCTGTAGGAACTCAAAGTCTGTGTTGCAGCTGATGTGAAGAGTGGGAGGCCAACTCAGGTATCGACCTCGTCATCAAACTGAGGTTCAAAATTACGAAGCGTATTATTTGTATTTAAGAACCTTTGGACCGGACAGAAAAAGAAGACTGGATTCGTTCAACTGTAAGCAATTTGATGGTATAGATCATAAGTTGCCAAATTTTTTTGTCTCATAGACCCCTTACCATGTTTTTCGGTTTTGTGTAGACCCCTACTTACCTAATATTGAGTTTTAGCAAATTTATCAACTTAAATGCTTTTTGACAGCTGCTATAACACTACTTATTTTAAAAGTTTTATGTTTCTACTGGAGTTAAGTAGTGTGTTAAAACTTAAGACACACATGTGAAACAGTTAATTAAATTTTAATTTAATATATTAAATAATTATGACATAAAATAACAGCAACAAACAAATTTTTTAATGGGTGGGATGAATCTGATGCTTCAATAAGAAATTTTTATAATTTGGCATTAATCTTTTCATATTTAACCCTCAATCTCCTCGGTTAGAGGGATCAAATCTTTTTTTTTTTTTCTGTTTTTATTTTGGACGTTGGCAACCACGCTCAAACTCCTCTCTAAGAAAAGCAATTAGAAACTTTTTTAAGACGTTCCAAATTCGAAACAAATAACAAGTATATCTTTCTAAAGCCAAAATTTCTGACATTCGTTCCTAAACTTTACCATAAGATCTTCGTTAGGGCTATTAAAATAAGTTACGTTTGTAATCAGACATGTTTTTCTTTTTGCTTTTATTTTTTGTGACAACATGAATTCATTACTTACTGTGATATTACCATGGTCACAAAGCATTCTCAAACCTAGTTTCAAAACCTGAGTAAAGGGCATTTAAATGTTGAACATAGGTTAAAAAGTCATTTTTTCTGGCAGATTGTAACAAATTGAGAAACTGTTAAAATTCACGACATCCAGTTTTATACTTCCTTTAACTTGATTCTGGCAAGAAACACTGAAATGGTGGAGCTTTTTTAATAAAATGTATGCTGTCGCCTTGTAATTACAAATTAACCCCAGTAAATTTAGTAAAAAAATCTGTTGATAGGTAAATATGTGGTTTATACTTTATTAGATTTTCTATTAAAATTAAAATCAGAATCTGTTTTAGACTATCGTAGACCCCCCCCCTCATAGACCCCCAATTGTTTTTTCACTGTCGTGGACCTCTTGCATGTCGTCATACACCCCTGGGGGTCCATATAGACCACTTTGGGAATCACTGGTATAGATAATAGTTTTTTAAGTAGCTCTTTACTTTTCACATAATCCAGTCAATCAAACAATCTAATGGAAAGAGCACTGAGCAAGTCAGGGACTAGCACTACTGGTTGAATATACCGCCAAAAAGAACATAAAAAAATGGCTACACCCCATGCATCAACCAGACTTGCCATCCGAACACAAAAAAGCTGCCAATGACATCCATAATAAAAATATTCTAAGCGAGTAGTTTTTAAACTGCGTGGACCTCCGGGGATCCCAGTTGCGTAACGTACACCTCCGCAATTCCCGCATTGCGGGAGGGCACAGGGACTCTAGGGGCCCAAAGCTTGACTTACACTAAGTACGTATTTGGATTTGGAGCCCCAAGCCTGAATTTGCGTGAGGGGTCTAATATTCTCCGTTACCCCATTGGGGGATCCCCAGCACTTTTCTAGGGATCTGCGAAGGTCCCTCATTTAATGTTGATTTACCTCTTTTTAAAGACCCTGAAAGGCCTCGCGGAAAAATTGAAAGATGAGCCCTCCTAGTCTAGATCACTAAATTATTCCCAGTGAAAAAATTCTACTAGAAAATGTATTTTGATTAAGAATATTAATTATTTTTTTCATTGTTTGTAACCAAGTAGTCATCAATACAACGCAATACTTTCATAAAATAGTTGCTGGTTCTTTAAAGGAAAAAAAGTCTGTATAATTATCAGATTTAGTCTTAGGATAATCGAGGAACCTTTAAATCACTCAGCCATATGTTGGGAGTCAGGGAGGGGTGCTCAAAATCTTGCAGGTCCGCGATTTCAGGTTGGTACATATGGGAAGCCGCGGCGATTGAAAACTTAAGAACCGCTGTTCTAGGACGATGCTCAACATTACTAAGGATGAATATCAAATGCAATAATGGTTGGAAAAACAGCCTTACCTGTATACCAATCGAAAATTCCCTCAAAAGGAAAAAGATTTTTCCTCTCTAGGGGTGTTTGTGTGCGACTACCCTTTTTCCCGCAAATTGAAACCTGCTGTGATTATTGCCCCTATGCGGAATTTCTGTTCAGCCCCGTTGTCTAAAGTGTAGCAAAACATAGGTCTCTGAACCTGAAGACGGACAATGCAAATCACAACTTCTCATATCTGTTGCCCAAAATTCGCCTGGCCACCATACCTATTTCTGATATACATTTGTTGTTCGAAAAAGTTTATTTTAATATATATATGTGTCGTGTTTCCGAGCAACATCAAGCCATTTGGTAAAAACGATTTTTATTCAACGAAAACATTTCGGAGTCTGCTTTTAAGAGAGAAACGGACACGCGATTTGTATAAGAGTCTTGGTCCACTTATAGGCAGACGTTTCTCAAGTACACTTCTTATGCAAGTTAAGCATGACATATATATAAACGAGAAAAAAAATTAATGGTCAGGGATAAAAGTTCTGTTTAGGGCAATATGTTCTTCAATAAGAAGTGGGTAATCAATTTAATACTTGGAAGATGTAAAGGAATAGAAAAGTTAAAAGTGGTATAGGGATTTAATTTTATATCTAATTTAATTATCCTTACAAAAAAACATAAACTTAACTCAGTGGTGAAACAGCCCATGAGGGCCAAGGCCTACTGTACCCAACTCAGTACATTGGGCCTTAAGGTGCATGAGTAGATGTTCCGGTCAGGTGGTCAGTCTGACGTGAAACCCCAGTGTTAAGTTCCAAAGTAAGCTTGTTACTCATTTATCGACCCACTGAAGGGATGAGAGGCTGAGTTAGCCTTTCCCAGCTCGGGGTTTGAACCTCGGACCCGTGGAAGCGCGATGTAATAACCACTCCGCCCATTGGGCTTCATAAAAAAAAACAATAGAACCTTTTTCCTTTTTTTTCCCCTGACGGTTTGCTGAACTCAGCTATTAATAGCGTTAGCACACTAAGAAGTTAACCTTCAGAAACATTACCGAGCTACTTTAAATCTAACCAAATTGAATTATATTCTCTATATATTTATCTACTCCAACTTTTCGCTATGAACTTCCTCTTGAATGTTGTCTTCTCATTTATTACGATCTCGTTAAAGCGGGGCCAACGGGACATCAGTGGGGAGAAAAAACACATTTGCTTAAGTTCCGCATTAGCAAAATAAACAGCTGGCGCTCAGCCACATATGATTCAAATGAATCACAGAAATTTCCCTGTAATAGTATTTTTAGAAAATTGGAAAGCTTAGCATTTAGTCCCTCGAATCAACACATACAATCATAGTGTTTGTTTACTTTAAAAAATGATGTATATACAGTATAACAAATGTTAAAAATTTAGAAGTGCAGTATAATCCCGAAAGCTCGGCTTAATGGAGACCGAAGGAGAGGGGGGAGGAGGTGTGTTTATGAAAAAGGCGGTTATCGAGAATGTGATTAAGGTACCCGCTACTTGCGACAACTTTTTTTCAAAAAAATTTTTAAAAAATGGAGAATATGGTGATTTTTTGTTGTTTTAAGATTTGTTTCGTACATTTAAAGAAAAATATGCTAAAATTAAGAAGAGAAAAAGAAATTATTTTCACTAAAATGGGAAAAAAATGGGTAAAAATGAACAAAACATAACATAAATGCGACCCATTCTGTACCAAAAGTTATGAACAACTCCCAAGTTTTTCAATTCTGATGTGTTGCCATGTTGTTCTTTTTTTAAATGACCTCACGATAAGAGATATTATAATTTTTACAAAAACTAGAGCCCTTTATCTTAGTTATCATATGAAATTGCTTAAAAAAACAGTGATTATATTCACATAAGGACTGTAAATTTTGTAATAAAACAGCGATTGATAAATATGAAGGCACTTCTACTATTCTACAGAACATACATAAAATATTTCAGTTAATTATTTTCAAAACTTTTTTGGAGCAATCGCTGGCCTCGTTTGAGCATCTTCAAAAAAACATATTCGAGTCAAACGCGTTTTAAAGTATGACATAGTCGCCCATCCGGTATAGTGGTCAGTGAAACTGACTGCGGTGCCATAGGGACTGGGTTCGAATCCCGGAGAAGGCATGGATGTTTGTGTTGTAATCCTTTCTCTTCTGTATGTGTTGTATGCCCCGTGTTATACATTGCGTGGTGCACCGGGTTTATAAATGTTAAACGAACAAAAAAAAAAGTATGATATATATCTTGCTAAAAGTAACGTTATCTGCTTTTACTAAAACACCTGCAGTTTTTGTTTTAGTGAATGGAAAATAAGAAACTTGGTATTTTTATAAAGCTAATAAGATGGTCTATAAAATAAATCACGAAAAAAATTTGCCAGTTTTTGGCAAAATTCACAATTTTAAAGTGTGTAGTGGGATACCTTAAAAAAGAATAAGTACGAGTGCTTCCTCAAAAAAATACTGTACTGCAATTGCATAGATTGTTTGCTTGAGAAGGCAACAGGAAATATATAAACTGCACAAATACCCTTAAACAAAGAAAAGTACGTACTTTATGAAGGCATAGGGAAATTATATATATATATATACTACACGAAAATGAAAATTAATGAATACATAGTATACTATAATTTACCTGATCAAATACCTAAAAAAATACTTAAGTCCTAATACTGTTTATAATGAAAGTTAAGTAGCCAACTTTTGTCGATATCTTCTTGTCTTCCGTGTAGCACTCTGCGCTTTGCTGCATCATCACAAAAATGACGAAGAAACAGAAAGTCTATTACCGACGCACCTTGTTGCTTAAAATACTTCGACACAGCCTTTAGTTCATCACTATGTGATATTTTAAGAGTTTATATGATGTCCTCGACATCATCATTTTCCGGCATTTTTTCATTGACAGAAGCAATAATTTCTGCATCGAACATGAGGTTTTTCGACTTGCGTGTGGCCAACTTATCCGAACTGCTGGATCATCGAGTACCGAGTTTTCTGGTGAATCTACTGTATCAGTTATATTATTTTAGATTTCTAAGTCTTAAGGTTTGCAGCCCCGGAAATCCCGGGGATTTAATTTTTGTCCAAATTATATTTAAATTTTTTTTTCTCATCAAAATTTTCTAAGAACTTAATTTTCAGAAAATTTATGTTTTATATATGAAACATGAACGTAGAATTTTTTTGTGTAATTATAATAAGCAACTTATAAAAACAACTGTTGAAGCATTCTGCCGTCTAGATACCAATTGTGTTTACAGCGAACATAGCCGTACATTTTATGCTAAAGAAGCTTAAGCATGCAAACAGTGCTATAAGTAAAAAATATATATGCAGCTCTCATTTCTCGTATGGGAGAACGTCGCGCAGATCTAAGGGGCTCACTACAATACTCAGACAATTCTACAAGCAACATCTCAAGAATAGATATTGTCACAGTTCCTTCTTCAATTAAATGCCGTTAATTAATAGTGGACCTGCTTGGAAGACAAATCCCATTGCATTATTAACAGCTCATGCAACTGGATCTTCTTTTTCGAATAAAAAGGTAACACTTGAAATCGATTCACATTCTGATTCAATAACTAGATCAATTTATACACAAAAACCTTTAAGTGTAGCAGAAGAACTAGATAAAGTTATGCACCAATGCAGTCTATTAGATTTGAGACACTGTCCTCAAAAATTCAAAGAGAGAAATGTCTTCTTTTTTAAAATGGAGGGTGACGTGGAAAAAACCTAATCTTATTTGATGACGATAAAGCCTACTAGTATAAAGTCTGAACGAGCATTTGATTCGACAGGACAATTTGTTACAAAAATACGAAGCCGTTTGAACGACCGTGTTTTTTAAAAGCTTATTTACAGAAACACAAAAAATGAAGAAAGGTTTTTTTTAATTTCATTTTGTACTATTTTTATTTGTTTTTATGATGAATTGAGTTTTTTTATTTGTTTCACACACACACACAATAAAATTAATATTAAACCAACTTTAATTATATTTTCAGTTTTATTATGCAGTTTCAACTATGCTAATGTGGGAATAATTTTAATAAATAGTCCAATCCTAATCCCGGGACCAATCCCGGGATTGAAAATATAACACGGAATTGCCAACTCTACTTATTCACTATTTCTCAATATCAATTAATAATTTTTTTTATTTTCATCTACATTTCCATAACACCTCATATCCACTGTAGCTTAGTGGTTATGGTCACAAACTCGTGGCCGGTGTGTTATAAGTTTAAGCTTTAGTGTGCCACTGAAGACCCGCTGTGTAGAGCGGCATTAAATTTGTCGGGATTTAAAGTCTTCGTTTTGGCATTGTGTGGTAGAGTAGGATATCAACTCAGGTGTCATGCCCGTCACTTGATTATGGTTCACAATTACGAGGGTGGTCGCCAATAGCCATAGTATTCCTCTGTATTATAACTTCAATATACCCTAACTCCATAACATTTCTAATATTTTTCAACACTTTCATTCAAATTTAACGCTATTACTGCACTTTATTCACAACCCATTTTTTCCTGTTGTTGTGCTGTTATTTCTTATGATTCCTGATCGACGGTGCCAGATCGAGGTTTACGAAATTCATCATGGCAAGGGGCTAGTTGTACGCCTGTCATTAGCCGCAGCTTTGAGCACCATACAAGTGACAGTACGTTTTGGCTCGGATATTCTTACAAGCTCCTTTTTTCAGTTCCTACTATTACCTCACTCTCTCTATATATTTATGTTTAACTTGTTCAAATTTTCAATCGTTAATAAAATACTTTCTATTCATCCATTCAAAGTAGGAATTGACTTTAAAAAGTTTTTTTATATTACTTGTTTCTTACGTGTTTAATTAATTCGTAATTTTGAATAGAAAGGGGGATGTTGCATATGTATAAAAAATAGTAGAAAGACATGTTATAATTGTATTGCAAATCTGACGGTACTGTAATTTACGTTAAGTTTTCTTGATCAGGACTATGATTTCGGGATATCATTGTCTATACTTTCTTCATCATCTCAAATATGAGAACCCAATGACTCACCCAGTCCTAGTTATTATTATTTTTTTCCTTCTAAATCCGATCTAACTGCAAACCAAGCGTAATGTGAACAAAAAACCTTTTTGTCTCTTTCCTAGTTTGCAGACGAAGTACCCAACAAAAGGAGGAAGATTAACTTCCCTGAATCAATTACCTCGTGTCACAAACAGATCTGATTTCCTCCCCGTGCGATAGTTATAATGACATTTTTAACGATCTCAGCACTGGAACTAATTGTGCCTTAAATTTCCTACACATCTCACCAGCATTAATTGGCTTCGCATTGCTACTCTCTTAATTCAATACGAGCCTGTATTGCACACACACTACGAGACGGTTTCTTTTTCGGCTGATATTGCATATCCCATTGGAGGAGCTAGTTAGTTAATTTCTATTTTGGAGACAGAGAAGTTGGAAATCGAATAAATCGCAGCTTGTGCGAAGTTGATCCTATCTCAGGGGTGGGCAACTTGTTTTGGCTTGCGGGTCACAGAATGGGGGAGGAGGATACGGGAGAGCGGGACCTTTTTCAAAATGATTCATTTCTCTCTTATACGAAATAATAAATATTCTGTAAAATTCGGCGTTTTGCGTGCATTTATACTTTCGAGCCGCATTTATTAATTTTGAGGTATATTCACCAAAAACGCGCACCCCCTTTTTAGCGCGTTTTTCACGTAGTGTAAAAAAAAGCGCTATTAGGACTCAAATTTCGTCTTCGTCTTCGTTCCATATTTTGTCGTACCTTTTTCTCAGCCAATAATTAACAGATTGACCTCGGGTTTTCGGCATTGGGTCGCATTTGTGCCCTAGATGAGCCGAATCATATTTAAATTTAAAAATTAAAAAAAAAAATTTTTTTAATGTTTTTTTAATTAAATTTTATTTTAATTTTTTAAATTTTTTTTAAGTATAGTACACACTACTTTCTGTTAGTAAAAAGCTCATTAGTTGCATTATTGTAAAATACAACATGTGAAAAACGCGCTAAAATTACTTGGCCATGCCAATGATTGATATCTTGTTTACGAAGAAACCTGAAATATGCGTGTACAATGATTTTATGTCTTGATGTCATTTATTTGAAGTATCATCCCAAGTTTTTGAAAAAAATTCTATACTTCTAGAACTACAATCTTTTAACTTCATAAGGAATGTCATTTCTTTTAAATGAAAAGTATTTCAATGTATGTAGAAGTCTAATTTATTTTTTCATGTTCACTCTTTTTTTTAATTTATTTTTAAACTCTCCTTTTTATACCCGGCGTATAAAGCGCACCTGTAAATTTCGATCTTAACCGCTTCCCTTATAAATTTTTTTTGAAAACAGTTGCAAAAAATCATCACATTTTTTTAAAACTTTATTATTAAATACAAGGAAATGAAACAAAACAAAATATATAAGTTTTAAGTTGAATTTTTAATTTTTTATAAATGTAAAAGCATTTATTTTTAATATTAGTTTACTATCCCGAGTTATCTCGGGCAAATAGAATATTAGTCTTTGTATGATAGTTTTTGAATCAAGGGACAACACAAAATGATACCTGACATTCTGTTCATTGTTATCTGGTCTCTTTTCTTACTGGCTTAGCTCTGACATCTCTTTTACGGGAGCACACAGAGTGCACTGTCTCAATAAGGCTACATGCAGGAGAATCACTTCCACTATTTTTCAATGTCCACCTCTTCATAATCACTATCTGAAAAATGATCGCTTCCGCTTACCTGCATCACATCGCCATTAATTTACTTTTTTTCAACGTAACTATTTTTCTTCATACATTAATAATCCACAAGCTGACGTTTTCTATACAATAGTGAAAACATGTGACCAGTTCCGCCAAAAGAACCACGAAAACAACAAAACTTAACTAACTTCAAATCAAAGTTGAATATTTCCTTTCATTTTCTCCAGGCCGATTAAAACCGTGGTAAAACAAATCGTACTGACAAATTCTGCTTCGCCCGAGTTTTCTCGGGATTATAATTAACTGCAATATATACGAACGCGAGATAACTCGGGAAAGTCAGGCAAGCGGTTACTTTTTGTGTAAACAGTGCGCTTATACACACACACGTCAGATTTTACGGTAAGTTTGTGACGGATCTATACGCGACTCTACTAATTCCTTGGGGATTCTTCTGGGGGAAAACTTTATCAACCAACTTTCACCGAGTAAGGAAGCGTGATTATGCAAATGAAGTATATTATATAAATTCTACATTCGCGAGTTTGAGGAGTTGGCAAGTTAACTGGTGAATTAGTTTTGTTAGTGGAAGAATGAAGGATCGTGGAATTATTAAGAGAATTTAGAGTTAATCCATGAAAAAGAATATTGAGAGTGGATCCAACGACAGTGATTAAATTCAGATAAGGATCAACTTCGTAGAAGTACAGGTATCGTGATCCTTATTTTAAATAGAAGTTAGCTTATTAGTGTGCGACGTAGTTATGTTGAGCGCGTTTAAGCTATCGTGGAATCAGTTGAGGGTCCGTATTATTATGCTCGTGTTATTAAATCTCACCTCCGTGCTCAACTATCTGATCAGTTATCTTAATTATATTGTTATTGTGTCTGACTGATATTTTGATGTCAATAAATTAATTAGAGTGAAACATGTCTAGTGATTATTCAGTTTCTCCCACACCTCTAGCCGGGTCTGCGGGTAGGCAAGGGGTTTCAGAGGGAAGCAGGAACCGTCCGGCATTTCAAGTTAAACAAAATATAGTGGCAGTTGCATTCAATTTATTTATTGTGTTAATTGCATACTGTCTAAAGCTGCACACATACACACACACACAAGAGCCTTTAATTTTAGAATCAGTTTAATGAGACAAATGTACCCTATATATATTATACTTTTCTACATTTTTAGCGCGTTTTTCACGTAGTGGAACAAAAGCGCTATTAGGACGCAAATTTCGTCTTCGTTATATTTTGTCGTACCTTTTTCTCAGCCAATAAGCAACCCATTGACCTCGGGTTTTCGGCATTGGGTCGCATTTGTGCCCTAGATGAGCCGAATCATATTTAAATTTTCCCATAGTTTTCCCGAATTTTCCTACAAATTTTCCTGAATTTCACTAGTTTATATCAAAATTTTCTCAAATTTTACCTAGTAAATTTATTGTTTGCAAAAAGTTTTTTATAAAAAAAAATCTACCTGCATTTTGGAGGAAATCTTCACAAAAAAAGTTCAGAAAACAAGTATAAAAGGCTCTGGTTTTGCTTTTTTAATTTAATTCTTTTTTTAAACAGTAAAGTGATAAGATATATAGTGTGAAGCGAAAATAGTACTACTTTCTGTTAGTAAAAAGTCCATTTGTTGCATTATTGTAAAATACAACATGTGAAAAACGCGCTAAAATTACTTGGCCATGCCAATGATTGATATCTTGTTTTCAAAAATCAGGAGTGAGATTCTCATCACAGCCTGTAAGTTTATGTTAGCCAACTTTCATCTATAGTTACTCTTGTTGATCTTCATGTAAGAAAACTTCACTCACACACACAAATATGTGTCGACTAAAATAAAAAGAACAATTTCCTCGGAAATTTCTTCCCACATGAAAACTTTTCAGCTGACAAAGATTTGTTAAAATCGGTATCATAGCGTTTAACACTTTCTCCACTCTGTGATCTGGCTTTCAAGTCAGTTCGTTCAAGCTGAAGCTCCTCTGCGTTAATATCAGCAGTAATGGGACTGTAAATCATAGGTTCTCAACGTGGGCGTTTGAGGCTTTCAGGGGGGGGGGCAGTAAAAGACTCAGAGAAAATTAGAGGGCGTTGAGATGGTACGGAGGGGCTTGCTCAGATTAACCAAATATAGTCTTAAAAAGACTTAAAAAAAGAAAAGCTGATTATGTACTAACAAAAGTAAACTTTAATACTGTTTATTATGTTGATTGCATGTATTTAAATAATTTCTATATCACGTGTACGAAAATTCACAAATCTCGGGAAGTGGATGAAAAACTCAAAGATTACAATACATTCAGACCTACATTAAATTGAATGATATAGTGCATTTTAATTTCTGTAGAGCGCGTGTCGTCTTTGTCTGTGAGCAGTAGGAAAAATGTTTCGTCCTCTGCATTTCATTACGTATATTACCCAAGAAACATAATAAAATATGTTAACCAGCAATTAACGTGTGATTCTTTCAAGGCTGAAACTGTCAACTTATATTTATTTTGAAAGCAATAGTTTATAAACCCCTGCCTGTCTTTATAATAATAAGCTAAAACTTTTACTCCGCTCTTTTAAATGAAGAAGAAATTCGGTAGTGTTTCAATTCTAACAATATCCTATCTATGACTGAAATATATAATATTACACATTTTTAAATATATTCGTTGTAATAGCTATTTCAGATTCTCAAGTAAAAAAAAAAATTGGGGCTTCAGAAAAAATTAAATTAAAAAATGTATTCTATTAGTAGTAGAATATTTTTTTAAAAATTTAACTCTTGTTTCCATTATGTATTATATACACTCTTATTTCTCTAGAGTGGGAGGGGGCAGTATTGAGTGAAATATTCACTAGAAAAGGGGTGCCAGTTCAAAAAAGGTTGGGAACCTATGCTGTAAATTATATCTTAGTAGAAACATTTCCAGGTACTTGGTTTTCTTAACAGTGAAAAATAAAAGACGAAAATTTTTGAAAAGAAATATCTCAAAGCGAATTTTTCAATTCCTATTATTGTGGTTCACACACACACTCTCCCTATATATATTTATATATATATATATATCTTGTTCAAATTTTCAAAAAATATTGCTCTAATAAAATACTTTTTATTCTCATTCACTCAAGTTCAAATATATTTTTTTAGCCTGTAGTGGACGACATTCGACGTTAATATAGTTTTTAAAAAGATTAATTCATTAATTAAACTTAATTAATGAATAAATAGTAACAAAAACAAAAATAATAGTCCAACACTAAACATAAAAAGGAAAGTCGCTTTCTATTTTGCCACTCAATATTGGGATTCTGTCCTATGTATATACATATTTATATTAATTGTAATTATTTAATAAAAAGTAGCTGGAATAAAATTTATCTTTGTTGACCTAAGTAGGAATTGACTTAAAAAATATTTTTTATACTACTTGTGTGACTGCCTTTTCGGGCCACTAGTTGCCCACCCCTGTTCTATATGCTTCTTTTATTCGATAACGCAGTTGTAAGATCCTTTTTTTTAATGGTTGTAACATTCTACTTAGTTTTTATTACGTCATTCTATTCCATTCTATCAAGTTATGGTCGTGAACTCGTGGACGACATGTCATGAGTTCGAACCCTAATGCTACTGAAAACTCGCCGTGTAGAAGAGATAATGCACATTAAATCTGCCAAGGTTCATCCTCCCGTTGTCTTGGTATGGTAATTTGGAGGGGAGGGTGCCTGTCACACTTGACCGAGGTTCAAAATTACGACGTCCGTCACCAATAAACCTCGTGTTGCTTTAAGAACAACGTAAATAAACACACACTCAAAGTTCTCCCGTTAGTGCTGTGTGGAAGTTTCAAGAGTGATATCCCAAAGGAATGAATGGTAACGAATTCATAGTTGAGGTCTAATCTTGGTTTCGAATCCTGGATCAACTAAAGACCCGTTATGATGAATTATGAGGGCTGCTGTGTACGTTAAATGGAACTGGGTCTCAAAGTGCTTATGTGGTGAGGAAGTGGAGATTAAAGCACCATCTCAGGTGATAATTTAATGGGTTCAAATGGCGATGGTAATCGTTTTATAGCCTTGTATTGCACCAATACGAATCAACATTTATGAATTTAATTTCCATATCACGCTAATGTTATACGGTAAAAAACAATATCTGTTTTTACAGCAGTTTGAGTTTTACCCATGCCAGCCAAACGGATGGTGATTAGTGACTCTAACATCCGCGCGAAAGGACCGGGCTGAAATCCCGGAGTAGGCATGGATGCTTGAAATGAAAAATGCCTGTGCAGCATTTGGTGCACTCTGAATATTCCGCCAGCCGAAAGTCTCAAGAGGTTGGAAGTAGAGGAAGAGGAGTAAATGATCCTAGGAAAAACCCGGGGTGCTCTCCCACAAAATTGGGGTGGAGCGGACTCAAAACGTTTTGTCACCTACATGACTCAAAGCAGTGGCGTAACGGAAAATATTGCCCCCCCCCCTAGAAAAGTCAGGTTTTGGACCCCAAGACTTATCTGACAAAGGATTGCAAAAACACAGCTTAACTTAGGCTTTGGGCCCCCAGAATCCTAGATCCTCCCGTGATGCGGGGTTTGCGGAGGTGTACGTTACGCCACTGGCTTAAAGCTGGACCCAAATCGACAGACGTATTCTGGCCATACATGATGAATTTCTTCAGCCTCGATCTGGCACTCTCGAATGGATGGCATAAGTAGCAACACTCTTTTGTTCTTTCACGAAACTAAATTTCGAATGATCAGCAGGTAGTGTTTAAGCATTTTCCATCAAATATTCTTCATATCATTATTAAATTATTGGAAAAGTTAAGTTTATAACATTATTGGACGAAAAATTTTAATAGGGCAAAAAAAAAAAATAAATTTACATATTATTTATCCAAGGAAAAATTATTACATTAGTAATTTTCTGAATAACGTTCGACAAAATATCGTTGCTGAAGGGAATAAGGGCTTAGAAAAAGCGAAATGTATTTAGCATTGAATATTTTTATAAGGTAAATGTATTATTGTTTATTTGTGGTAAAAGTGTTAATCAATATTTCACTCTCTCATCGTGTAATTCTTGAAACTGTCCACAAAAATCACCTTTTTGTTCTTGAAAACTGAATATAACACTTTTTATCTTCTTTTCCATTTGGGAAACTGTTACAGTAGTTATTTTCATTCAAATTACTTTCTAATTAAATTTTAATCTTTCCTATATGGCACTGTTTTAAAAGAAAGTCGAATTTATAAGCCAAAACATACATTTCTTTCCATGTTGCCACTTCTTTTTTTTTTTATTAAAATAAAAATTATTTGTGAACGCTTCAAAAATTCGGTGTTTTCCTTTACTTTTTCATTTTTTTTCACTGATAATAATCGTATCCACTTATCGTAACGAAACAGTGTTCCATTTTAAGTTCCGCTAAGAATTAATTTTAATAGAACTCAATAAATCTTCCAACAGTTTATCACTTGGGTTATCGAGAGCGTAGGCCGATAGAGATGAGATTTCAACGAACTTTTTCGTCTGCTGTAAAAAAATAAGGAAGGATGGAATAGGAAGAACCACCAGAAGAAGGGAAAACGAATAAAAAAATAAATAAAAGGGTTAATGATATTGTGCACAACCATATGCCGCAGGTTTTTGACCCAACACTTCATGAAGTTATCTTTTTTTATTACCAGCACGCCACTTGTTCGGAGATAATTCTTTTTCCCAGTGAATGGCAACAGGTGATGAGTGCTGGAAAACAAAGCATCAAAGGAAGCGGGTTCGAGTTTCTGCTAATTAAAACTCGTTTGGAAGCTGGATTAGCCATTGTTTCCAACTTTTCATGAGCAGTTTTCGAATCGTTATTCAGTTTCGGTGTTTGGCAACGCTGGGATTATCATAATAGAAAATGGATTATTAAAGCATTCGACCGATTTCTGTGAGGTCGTCATGGTTACCAAATCGGTCTTGGAGAATAAGTAATTGGAAACTTCTGTCATTTCACAATTTGTTCCCTGAATGGAATAATCCATAATTGGCTGGCATCACTTTTCATGAACTGAACGGATTTGTGGTCTTTTTTGGGATGGTAGTTTGATAGAATAAAAAACTCATACTCCATGTTAAAAGAACTAGATTTTTGTGATCAAATATCAAAAGGGAAAAATACTGTATTATCCGGGGGAAAAAATTGTAGAATCAGGCCTAACAACTTTTATGTGGATTACTATATTTTTATTATTAAATAATTGAGCCAACTGATACAAAATTTTAAAAAAATGCTTGCAAATCGGTTCTGATATTGTTTTATTAGTTGGAAAAAAAATTGAAAGAGAAATTCTTAACATGTAACATTTTTAAAATAAATAGATTCCCTACAAGATTAAATATGAAGAAAATTTACCTGTTTTTGTGAATATTAACTTTATTTAAGCATCTATATTAGTTTTGGAATGATTTTATTTGAGTTTAAAATATACGGATTAACTTAAAACCAAGGAAGGACAGAAACAAAAAAATTAAAGTCGTAAAATTTAAGCATTTTTACATCAAAACATTCATTTGATCCCTTTTCATATATCTTAAGATAGCACTAAGTTTTAACTAAAATACAAGTTAAAAATACCGAACAAATTATTACACTAATATCATTACTCAAAAAATATTAAATTACAAAAATTGAATTGTACAAAAAAGTTTCAATACACACACACACACTCACACAAAAAAAACTAAATAAAACATAGAACAACATTATAGAAATAAAGTAAATAATTTTAAAAACCCAGATTATATACACAATATAACTACGTAATGTAACTGAGCAAATATTCGAAAAACATCCTTAAATTAAATAGAAAGGGGATTTTTTTTTGCTAAAAACAATTAAAAAGACAGTGATAAAAAAAAATTGGTTTTTGTTTTATTTTTAAGACAGAATTTTGAGCTCTGTTTGTCTTTCGTTTTGCAGTGTTACTTTTAAGCATCTAAATTTTTCGTTAAAAACAAAATATTGAAATGGAATATTTACACTCAATTGATATCCTCTTGAGATAAAAAATCTAAAGCCCAAAATATTTCCATGACTTGCAAAATATTTGCACATTTTATTTAATGTTAAAATTAATATATTGTTTTGTTTTATAATCTTCACTACATTTTCGATTGCATTAAGAAATTATTAAATTATTTTATCTATTTCATATCAATTTGGGATTTTCTTTCTTTAGTACAAGTGCTAAAATATAATTCAATACACAATTAAGAATTAATGAATTCATTCCCTTCACTAAGGCAACAAATTTCTATTTTTTTTCATGTAAATAAAATGTGAAGTTAAAAATATTAATTATATGATGCATGCAATTGATACAGTTGTATTTAAGTATTTGCTAACTAAATTGCATGTTTGGAATTAATTCTGTGTCTGTGTTTACTCTCATGATTATTAATATAAACTGATAAATATTTAAATAAAATATGGAAATCAAACTAATGTTGTTATAAAATACAACAAAAAAAACCTTAATTCTAGCAGTTATTTGTATAACGAAACTAATTTTGCATATGTAAAAGATTTCATGCATTTATTGTCTAATCAATTTAGACAGCTGATTTTTTTCCAAGTAATATTGTAATTATACAGCATAAAAGAAAATAGTTAATTCAATGAAATTTAAAAATAGAATGTTGAAATAATGAAAATGCATTTTGTATAACATTGTACTGCACTAAAATAGCTGAATAATTTTAAAGGGAGAGAAAAAGAATTTAAAAAAGAGTCATCATTTTCGTGTGTTATCTAAAATACACACACTGTCTGGTTTTATATATAAAATATAAAAACATTTATTTACAATGTACGTAGTCACATACACCCCAGCTTAAGAACGAGACAGTCTGGCAAACACGGAATTAAAAAAAAGAACATTTTATGGGGCAGACGATTATAATCTTCGAAAATTTATGGCAACAATTCAAATTTCTTGGAGGAGACAAAAGTAAACATCACTTCCGCTATTCTTTCAGCTGTTCCAATGTGATGCCCTGAATATTTATGCAGAATTGTTTACAAAATCAATTAATAGCAAGAAAAAAAAACTCAAACAAACTCGATCATAAGTCTGTCATGTGTCTGATCCAGCATTAATGATAAACAACTGCCCAATGTTCTAGGAATTTACAGGAATGGCAAAATCACAGTGTACGTGAGAGGCCTCGCGTTCTATGCGGAAACATCAACATTCTATGGTGCATGATGCCTTTACACAAAACTTGTCAAATAATTTAATTTTCTTGGTTATTTTTTAAAATTTTTTAGTAAATAATTTCCTTAATTATTCCAGTTAGTTGACTTTTCGAACCTTAAAAAAAAAAACTCGATTTTGGGGAAAGAAATTTAGCCACCATTTCCCCCCAAATGAGAGAATGAGTCATATTAAAAGAAAATGTCGAAGTATGTTTTGATTTATTTCCTTCATTAATTCATTTGTGTTTAGAATGAAAAAAATATATAAACATTATGAATTTCGTTGACGGAGAAACAGGTTTGTATAAGGTTGTGATTATTGAATTAAAATTATGATAAAATAAAAATATATGAATAATTTATGAGGTAAGATCATGAACGATCAATACGTTTGAAATTTTTCTCTCAGCTGACAGTTTATTTATTCTACAAGATATTTTTAAGAATATAAATTATTCAATAAAGAATTCAGAAGGTTGTAAGCCATATAAAAAAACAGCTCTACGTGGATGCCATGATATGTATAATAAAGTATTGTTCTAAAAAAAACAACTAAAAAACACATTTTTATAGTGAATTGAACTATAATGTAAAAAAATAATTCTTAATATAAGAATGAAATGATTAACGAGAAAATTAATGTCATTGGGGTAAAAGTGTGGAGTGCTCTGTATTAATTGTTATAATTTCTTACCAGTTCTATTCCAAAATGGTGAGCTATAAAAATGTAGTACAAAGCACCCCAAGCTTTTACCACAATGACATTAATTTTCTCTACATCACATTTTATTCTTATATAAGGAATTATTTTTTTACTTTTTAGTTCAATTCACTAAAGCGCGTTTTTTTAGTTTTTTTCTAAACCATAATTTATTTTTCATTTTTTAGTTCGATATTCAATAAAAGAGTGTTTTTTTTTAGTTTTTCAATTGTTGAATTTATCCTTGAGTTTGATATTTGGAGCTGGAATTAGTCTTGCTCTTTAATGGATATTAATTAACGAGTCTGGAGTATTTATTCTCTCCGTTTACGGGGCCTCGGATGAGTCTCTATCGTTATATTTTCAAAGATTCCGTCTCTATAGATACAGGTCAAACTAATAAAAGTGTGTTAAGAAGAATAAGTGTCACTCGTATTCTCACCTTTAAAATGTATTGCTATAATGCTAATTCTTATCATCACTTCTAAATTTATTGCTTTATAAAAACGAAAATTATTTAGCAGTTGGAACATAAAATATTTTTTTTCACATGTACGAGTGTTTTTTTTTTTTTTTTTTTGTATTTACATTTTTAGAAAAACTAGACAATTGTTTATATTATGGTAAGAAATTGTTGACGCACCCTCCCTCCCATTTCTCACATAAAGAACACTTTTTGTTTGTTTGTGTAGTAACCACAAGTGTGTTCGCTTTTAGGATTGCACCTTAATCTTTTAGTCACTAAATCTAGAATTAGTCCCTAAATCTGAAAATGGTATATGCAATAAGTCACCAAATCTAGAAGTGGTATTTGGAATTAGTCACCAAATCTAGAAGTGGTATTTGGAATTAATCACCAAATCTAGAAATCGTTATTCCTGATGATTCTGATCAGGACAATGAAGGAAAATTATGAAGTTATTGTATTCCCATCGGTCCTTGAAGTGGATAAAAATCGAGTTCAAAGATTCCGTTACATACAAGGGAAACTTATAAAAGCGTGTGAAAAAAAATGCCGATAACTCTTCTAATATATGAGAAACTAACGAGAAAATTAATATTCCCTTAAAAAATATATTATGAACTGTTCAGAGAAAAATACGTTATCGTTTTAATATTGAACAGTGTTGCCAGCAATATAATCTTTTGGGATAACTTTTTAAAAAACTTATTTCTTCATAGAAATAGAAAGAAAGAGAAGTTGAAAATTGTTACATATTTGTGTGGAGGGAAAAGCGGCCGACGACTCCAATTATTTGAATAACAGCACATTTATTTTTCGACAAGGACAAATAGATAACTGTAGGAAGACAAATTGAAGGATATAAACAATGTGGAATATTACATATTTTTTACAAAAGTATAAAACACACGCATTAATGGCAAGCCTTACAATATTCCAGTAACGGCTCTCTGAAACATACGCATACACACACAGTTCTATCAGCAGAGAAACTCAGACTGCCTCTCTCACACTCACTGAACAAGACTGAAATCTGATCTCTATCTTTGTCTCAAAGGTCTCTTAAATAGCATCATGCAAATTTTCGGAAGATATTTCCATAGATTTCTTGAGAGTTCCTTGGCGATACATTTGTCACCAATGGTGACTTTATCACCAATATGGTTTCCCTGATCAAATCTTCTAGGGTCTGCCCCAATCTTGTTTCTCAAGTTTATGCTGGGAAGCGAATTGTGCCTGTAAAGCTTATTTTTCCCATAAGGAAAGAGATAGCAATGTTCATAAGCAACACGCATGTTGCGGAGAAAACAACATGCGTGGCGTGTTTCATTATTGTACGTTGATCACGAAGGAATAACGTTACATTTTATTATTATTATTTTTTTTTTAGGAAATCGTTGTGGTGTTGCCAACAATAAAGTATTGAAAAAACATTAATAAAGAAAAATTAATTCGTTCATAATAATTATATAAATTTTTCCGTGGAATTATTTTTAATGAAAATATAATCTTTACTGTCGGATAAAATATATTCAATACTTAGTTTACAGATAAAAAAGCATACACAATTTGGAAGCATTTTTGAGTTAATATTTCAAATATGTCCTTGTAAAATATTTTAATGGTTCCTTTTTTTCTGTGTAATAATTTTATTATCTAAATATTATGAAGCAAATATATTCTGTGTGTGTGTGTTGGGACAAAACTTCAAATTACATCATTAAAATTCACAATAGAATAATCACATCGTTTTATAAATTAATGAATATGCTGCATATTTATTATGCAAATTTCTTTTACTTTGTTTTGTTTTTCATTTGAAAGACAATTAGACACCTCAAAAGTTTGCATCATTTTTTTTTACTAATTATAATGAATAATAACAATTTTTTTTATTAGTTAGTAACAAAGCTCTTATCTGTTTCAAAATCATTTGTAAGAACAATAAAATATTTCGTAAAATAAAAGAAAAACATTCTTTTTAGTTGATAATAAAATAAAAACATTCGATGTTTCATGCAAACGTCGTCAAAACGCTCTGAATGACATCTTTCAAAAAAATGATGAAAACAAAATTCACAAACAATAGTATTAAGCAATCAACAACACGAAAAAAAAATATGAAAGAATACATTTATTGGAAGCGCAACTGCAACAATTCGATGGAAATGTATTACAAAGCAACACATGTTATGCCTTTCGCATATTTTGATTTAAAAGGTTACGGTTCTGCTACAATATTTCTTCGATATATTCCAAACGATTTCGAAGGAAATGTTTCATAGAAAGGAAATATGGCTGGATTTATTCCACAATAGAATTCGAAAGAATGGTTTTCTGTTATTTTCAGATAAAAAAAATATATATCGCCATTTTTAATGTATTTCATTTCAAGATCGTGTATTTATTCTGTTTATAATTTGTATAATAGATAAATTTAAGCGTATATAGATTTTTAAACGAGCCCCAATAAAAGAAAATTAACATGCATTTCCTTTATAATAAACATAGTTCATGAAAATTTCAGCATTAAAACAAAGAGTTTTTAGATTTTTCGTCTATTTTTTTTATTTTTGAACCTGTACAAATTTGATGCAACAAATGAAAATCTTTGAAAGCTCAGCCTGTACCTATGCGTTTTAATTCACTCATAAAGAATTAAATTGCATTTTTTTAAGATCGAAATTTAATTTTAAAAAATTACATGAATAAAACGAAATTATTCATTAAAATGATCACGAATTAATCTAAAATTTAAGAAATTGTTTTTTTTTCTTCAAAAAGAATTGCATTGAACAAGAGGATTTTCAAATTGCACATTGTAAACATTGTAAATATTTGCTCAAAATAAAATACTGGTGTAAGTTTTTATTTCTTGAATTTTGTAAATATTATCAAAATGTTTAAAAATTAGAGGAATAAAAGAATGATTATCTTTTAATATTTTAATATATGATTTTATAATAAAATCTTCCTTAACTATTTTTAATCAGGACTAGATATACAATACTTTGTGTTCTTTATAAATTTAAATATCTTACAATATTTTTTAAAAGAATTCCATATTAAATTTCATTGTTTAATATTTCGGATATTACAGATATTATATAAATAGGTCAAGCACACACACACACACACACAGGTTTACAGCAAACAAAATACAAATGCCTGGTTTTTCTCAAGGTCTCAAGAAATACTTATTTGAAATTTATACATGAAAAATATATTTGGCCCTGAGCTAAATTCACTAAGAATCATCTTAAATTTCTTCAAAAAGAGAAAAATGAATTCCGGTTTTTTAATTTCTTTTTAAAATGAGTATGAAGATTGCTGCTAATAAAAATTTCACGGCATGGTTAGAAAATCGCCTGCAAATAGTTAAAAAATTTCCCATACTATAACAGCTGTATACAATTATCTATAAAAGTTCCTTCAAAGAAGATAAACATCTATAACAATTTTAAAAAGATAATTTTTCGTGGTGATTAACACTCGTATGTAAACTTCCCGTCCTATAACGGTATTATTGAAGTGAAAACTTCTTTAGCGGCGTTGGGCACTTTTTGGTAGGGGAAAATCTTATGGGTTCGCGTCACGGACATGCTCTGACTGGCGCATGCGCAGTGTGCGGTTCGCCTTAAGACACTTTTTGAATGGGCGAAATCTCGTGCGTTCGTGTCATCGATATGCAAAAGCAGTATATCTGTAGCTATACAGCTGACGTATAGTGCTGTGAGTGAAATTCAATGGATTTAGTGAAAAGTTCAATGTGTATATACTGTGCATTGCTCGTTGCGATTCCGAGAATGGGCAATACATATTAATGGTTGCCGTTTATATTTCGCCTGGAAAATCTATGAGACAGATATAACAATTTTTATTCGAAAATGTGATGATTTATACGAAAGAAGGTTCTGAAATACTAGAAAAAAGATTTGGCGAAAAATATATGATAATTTACCAATGATTTTAAGTGGAAAGTTCAATATAAACTTAGCAAATGATAAAAATCTACCACTAATTGAATTTCTAAATGAAACACTTAATTTAAATATGTCCAATGATCGAAAACTCAGTATTACAAAATATAAAACGACGATCGATGCGGTTTTTACGCGATACTTAAATAAATTTGAATCAAACATTTTCCTTTCTTACTTTAGTTACCATAAGCCTATTGTATCTTTTTTAGAACAAAATGAAATAATTGAAAGTAAAGTCTAAGTATTGCTGTAATTAAGGATGACAATGGTGCAAACAATTAAAATAATGATAAAAATCAAGTACATTGAAATTTAAGTAAATACAAAACTATCCATAAATAAAATGATTGTATATTTTAATTGCTATTTCAATTGAATTGTATTTATATTTTGTCATGATCTAGTACAGCCCATAACATATTTGAATAATAAAAAACCATATAAACTTATATTTAGTTGGTGCTCGGAGTGTCAATAGATGTGAAAACCAGATTGGTGTTGATAATTTTAATTCAAACATTATAAAATTTCAAATTTTAATACTAAAAGTTCTAAGTTTTCACTTCTATCGGCAGTCTCTATAACTGCCAGTTTTTTTGTCTAATTTATAAAACAGATAATATGATTTTATTTAATAAAAGTTAATACTAATATGGAAGTTATGAAATAAAATCATTTTGGGACGTTGAGAATATTAATTTTAAAGTTATTTATAATAAATATTAGATTTTGAATGTTTATTATAAACAGCTTCAAAAAATGTAACTCAAAATTTTGTTCGACAAATATGGTTGAATCCTTTTCAATTCATTGCGCTCAGATAAATATATTCTAAATTTTCTACAGTGTTTTCATTCTAAAACTTTTTTAAGTCATCATTCATTTTTTAAATCACCATTTCTAAAAACATTGTTTAGCCCAGAAAATGTACAACCTTTTCTCTTTGTAACAATTGCACGCTATGAATTTTATTTAGTATAATAGAAACAGAACTGACCAGGGAGGTTTTAAGGATGGGCCAGTTGGGCTCAGGCTCTCGGCCTCCTCCACGGAGGGAGCCTCATTTCATTCTCGACTCTATCTTAAGATCATGATCCGGATCATTTTAATAGTCAAATATTATTCCCGTACGTATTCTCCAAAAAAACAGGGAATTTCAAACTGCAGGTCAACTGGCAAATGTGGTAAGACTGTATTATTATGTGATGACCGTTGTCGATGTCTAGACATAGGCCTAATGCCATAAACAATAATTCAATTCATTGATTTAAAATGAGGCCATAGATCGAGCCGGTGTGTCCCAAGTTTTTTTTAGATTGTGACATTTATTTGTTTCAAGTAACCGTTTGAACCAATATTTGACAATGCGTGCTATATACCGTCTACTTTGAAAGATCTTAGATAGGGCTTAATTTTGCATACGGACTCAGGGCCTCAAAAAACTTAAGATTTCTCTGGGCCCAGGCCCTCAGAGGGTCTTAAGACGTCCCTGAAACTGACTAAATTTCTAAACAAAGCTATATTTTAGTCTTTATGCCTTATAAGTTCTTCCCACTTTCCAAAACATTGTGTCTGTAATGAATTCATTATGAAAATTCATGATACCACCATTACCATTTAACAAATATATTATTAAAGCGTGTCATATTTTATTTTAGGTATTTTCACTTTAGCGTGGCACCAGTTATAAATAAGCACAAGCGCTCCAAAAGAGATTGTCAAATGCACCAAAAGAGACTGTCAATGGACCAAAAGAGACTGTCATGCACCAAAAGAGACTGTCAAATGCACCAAAAGAGACTGTCAAATGCACCCAAAGAGACTGCCAAATGCATTAAAAGAGACTACCGAATGCACCCAAAGAGATTTCCAAATGCACCAAAATAGACTGCCAAATGCACCCAAAGAGATTTATTTTCAAATGCACCAAAATAGACTTCCAAATACACCAAACGAGAATGCCAAATGCACCAAATATCATGACTCGTAATTTTGCAAGTATCGTGATTCTGATCTTTAGATCTCCATTTATTTTCATTGCATTTTTTCTGAATTAATTGATTATTGTGAAGGATTAGAACAGTCCTACCCAACCTTTTAATTGCCGCGGCCCGGTCAACGTTTGATAATTTTACCGCGGTCTGCTGAAGGGGGGGGGCGGGATTGGAGACTTGACTATATATATTTAAGATTGTTGCGACCTAAAAATTTTAATTTAATTGCATTTAAAATGTCAGAATAAAATACAATTACACCAAAAATGAATTTCCGTGAAAAGTCACTCAAATCCTAGAGAAATACCTCAGAGTAAATAAAATGGAAATAATTTAATGTTCCTTGGGCGGTCCAGTACCATTTGATCCACGGGCTGAGGGTTAGGGACCACTGGATTATAAGGGGAAAAAATGTTGCGCTCTTCCACCTCAGTGGATATTTAGAGGTTAATAGTACAATTTTAAAGAAAGTTCCCCTGTCGCCACATGTACACTTTCCAGATATCTATGCTAAAATCTTCATGAGTATGATTTAAGAAAGCATTGCAGTTCTCTTTTTGCGAGATTTCTTACCATGTATTTTCCAACTGGCAAGTTAGATTGGAGAGATGCAGGGACGGTAGGAGAAGCCTGCTCATCAGGCCAAGAAATTGCAGGAGAAACATGAAGACAAGCAATTGAAAGGTATTATGTGTGCAGCTAGGCATAATCCTGTTGAAATCCTGATTGCATGAAATGAAGGGCAGTGCTATAAGGTGTAGAATCTCATCGACGTACCACCGTGCTATAAAGGTGTGATGGATGACAGCCAAATTTGTCTGGCTGTCAAATGAATCCATGGTCTATGCCAGGCGTCGGTATTCTATGGTCCGCACGCCAAATTTGACGCTCGGCATGATTCTCAGTGGCACTAAATTATGCTGAAAGAATACTTATGTTTTATATGTATTTATATGCTTATTTCTTATTTTAATAAATATATTCAAAAGCTTCGTAATACGTAATATATATACAGTTTTAACTTTTTTACTTATGTTGAAAGAATAGTTATATTTTATGTTCCTTGTTTTTATGGTACCTTATTTATATCTTCCTTTTATTAAGTATCTTTAAATGATGCATAATTAATATATATAAAAAGTAAGTCTGTATTCTTGACTTCTATTCCTTAACTTTGCATGCATTGTCGTGGGAATCGCATTGTTTCAAATAGCAGCGCGGCACTCTGAATCATATTGGTAGATTGTTTGAACACAGCACAGCTACAAGTTTATCAACCTCTGCTCTATACCATAACTCCTGATTTCTGAACAATGTGGCAGACAACAGTCACACAAATTAGTAGTATTCCACCGTTTTTATGGACGTCTCCAGACACATCTTCGCTAGTCATCAGGGACCGATTCGAAGTTAGGCTTATGGCCGAAAACAATCTTACTCCGGTACTACAGATTATAAGTTGAATGTGCATGGTATCATTGCAAATGTACTTGACAATGTGTAATGGTAGGGGAGCAGTCAACGTAATGGTCTCCGAGATCTCAGCCCCTCTCGCTGAGTCACCTATCGATGGCTATTTATCCCAATTATATGTCGAATCGTTGATGCCGCATCGGGGCAATGAGTATTTATCGAACCTTCACGTTCTGTTGTTCCTCTAGGTTAGTGTTTCCCAAACTTTTGTCACACATGTGTACCCCTTCTATAATTTTCATAACCCTGAGTATCCCTCGTAAAAAAAAATGGATGTATTTGACAACAATCAAAATATATTTTTTTCTTCTGTTTTTGTGACATACACAAAATAATAAAATACAAATAAAATTATTCATAATAAAATATAAATAAAATTTATATTATAAATAACATTTATATTTGGATTAATGAGAAGGATGAAATTGTTTGTGCTGAGATGACAGATCGTCATAATTTGGCTCCCTGGTTGTTAATTTTAATCTGAGGTGTGTTCCACGTCCAATGAACTATTCCTTTTTTCCGAATGTCTACAAGTACTGAATAAGTACTTACACATAAATATGAAGTTGCAAAAGGCAAGATGTATTTCAGAACTTTTCCTGTTAAAACCGAATACACATGTTGCGCTTGTAACCAGAATGATGTTAACGTACTCGCCTTTATATTTATCTTTCAAGAATCCGTCTGAAGCCAATTCCAACAATTCCTTTTCTTCCGCATGCAACAAATCTTCTGGCATGGATGTTGTGTTAACGTTAAGCGCGTATGTCTTATTCCATTCAATATTTTTAGATAATAGAGTTAGGCACAGATAAGCAAGGTGCAGTGCATATCCCCACCAAACTCTGGTGTAACGTGTACCCACACCAAACTCTTCCCGTACCCCTGGGGGTACACGTACCATATTTTGGAAAACACTGCTCTAGGTTGATCTCTACCATCTTACTACTCTTTTCAGCCCCTCCCCCTTCCTACCACCACTGTCGAATGGGGGCACAGCTCTAACCTAAACATCGAACATTCCTGCGATTTGACCACCCTGCTTCCTTTTTACTACATGCTTTTTCTTTTCTCAAATAGTGACATCTTCTCAAACTATTGGTGAATCCAACCAACGAGACATCTGAATCAACGGATCCCCATTCGCACGGAAGTTTATTATTTTAATGTCCTCTGTTTTATGGACCATCCCGATGTTCCGCTACAATAAGTTGGAACTTTGGCTTGTTGGCCATTGGCAGCCAGAAGTTAATCATTTGCATATTCTGTCGTAAGGTGTGTGCCAACACAATATGCTAAATTGTTGAAAGCCACATGATAAATATAATCATGTCTTTATTGCATTCCAAACTGGCATGAGACTTGTACTTGTTTCTACCTAAAATTAGATAAATTTCAAATTTGATAATTGGATAGAAATGCTCAAGTCATAAGATTCTTAAAAAGTGCTTCAAAATTAAAAAGATTTCTTATATTATACGTGCATTTTTAAATCAAATACATTTTGTTTATACCTATGTGCATTATTATTGCTTGCAAAAATATTATTTTGAAAAGAATCTGTACAAATGAAAAGTTGGTTATAGCTAAGTGCATGAACTGATCGGCTAGAAACACGTGTTTACAGTTATCATGTGACTATGACATCACATGAATATAGCCCATTTCGTTCCATTCAGATAACTGTTTGGTAGATCGTTTTTTACGTTATAACAGTGTATATTGGGAATATTTTTAGTTAGAACCCATACACGGGAAAATTTTATGTTTAATTTAAATTTTACGACCTACAGCTTCCGTTAATCCCTGCGGTGTATTTAAGACCTTCTATAAAATTAACTCTATTCAATGAACTACATATACTTAATGATAATCTATTTGAACAATAAAAGTATTCTCGTCCTTGAATGTACAGACAATAAAAGCATTCTAATTTCCAGAAAAAGCATGTACGTCCACTAAAATTTATTAGTGATCTGCGGGGCATCGAGTTCTCCCATTTACTACTTCTCCCCCTACAGTGTTATACTTTTCTGATTCTCCACAGGGAATGGTTTCTCACAGCATGGGACGGGAAAAGATCGAAGGTTGTTGGTACAGAAATACAATAAGACTAGTTTAATAGAAATTTGAATGAATGGATTGAACAAAGGAATTATTTGTTCTGTTGTGGGGTGGATAAAATATACAGAACCGAAAGTACAAAGACAATTTTGAATAAATGAATTTTTTAGAAATTTCTTAATTTTGTTAGACGAGAGATGTAATTTCAGTGGTTACTTTATATTGCTTGTATAGCTAATCAAGTTTTCCTGTATTAAAACAATGGGCTTAATTCATGTAATGTTTTTGTTTCTTCTTCTTTCGAATGGAACTGCTGATTGGTAATTACCATTGTGGACCTAGTACATTTCCTCGGAGGCTGATATCGCTTTTTAGTGTGGTACCATATTGATGGATATCAATTACCACAAAGTAATTTTAACGCCCAATTTCCCCTCCAGAGGGAGGCACCTGAACTCTGACGATGCAAAACTGTACTAAGAATTTAATTTTCCCGAGAGCACCCAAACCAAACAGGTGCCCAAGGGAACTTTACCATGCCACATAATAGTATGAAATGGACGATGTCGATATTTTATATCATGGAAATCCCCCGACTTGGGCCGGGATTGAACCCGCAAATATGGGAGTACAAGGCCAGCACCAAACCATCTACGCCACTCAGCCGGCAATTCGTGTGACGTCATAGTCACATGCTGACTGTTATCACGTGTTTTCAGCGAATCACTTCATGCACTTCGCTGTAGACAACGTGTGCTCTTTGCACAGAAACTTTCTTTGAAAAGTACGTATTTTGTCAACAATAATAACTCATATAGACAAAAAAAAAATGCACTAGATTTAACGTTCGAGTTTAATATCAAATGCTTTTGTTAATTTTTAAAAATCTTGAAAACTTTTAGTATTTGAACATATTAAACCAATTACCAAATTTGAAATTTTATCTTAACTTTACAAGTCCAAGTCTTATGTCAGTTTTGAATTTAAAAAAGAACACGTGATTATATTTATCACGTGACCGTCATGAACTTAACCATCCTAATTATATCATGAGGAGTATTTGCAATAAGAAACATGTAAGAATAAATTCACAAAAAACTTTTTTTAAAAAAAAGGGGAGGGAGAGAGAATATATCAGTTAAAAATTCATTATCACATCTTCTGCCCATTCAATATTGAGATTAAAAAATATTTATATTCTGTGGTTTCATAAATTTCTTATTAGACAGTTGATTGGATTCTTTTCATTAACGACGCGATATAAAAGAGGCGTCTTAACTTAAGTATTTCTCTTTAAGATGTCACCACAAAATTGGGATATCTAAAAGGATCACCTCATACCAAATTTAAGTTTAATGAACGTAAAAGTGAATTATATATTTTTTCCAAAACTTATTTATGTATTGTCAAAACTCTGTTTTTAGGTTGCCTAGATGGCAAAAATACCAGTCAAAAAAGAAGTTTAGGTACCCTTAATACAACTACACAACGGTATTCATATGAATATAAAAAATAACTGTATTGATTATTCTGTGGATGTCTATGCATATTTATGAATATTAACAAACACAATTATGATTATCTATAATTATCCTTGCAGGAGATGTACCCGGTAGCTTAGTGGTTATAGTCACGGATTCATGGGCAGCATGTCATAAGTTCGGACCTAGGGCCTCTTAAGACCTGCCTTGTAAAGTGGATCAATGCATGTAAAATTTGTCGAAGCTCGAAGTCCTCTCGTTGGAGTGGTGTAGGAGCTCGAAAAGGGTGTGCCAGATAAGTTTCCAAAAGTTTCGCATACCTATAGGGAAAAAAATTCTTGTAACAACTTAAAAAAAGGCATTGAAATTCGAAAATTTTATCTTTTGTTCTTTAAATTCATAGGTGGCGGCGATAGCCATGTGGTTATGGTCATGAACTCGTTGTCGGAAGTGTCAGAGGTTTGAGTCTTAGTGCCTCTGAAGATCGTGGCTACGTAGTCTAGTGGTCAAGGTAACAGACTCGTGGCTGGTGTGTCATGAGTTCGAGCCCAATACCACTGAAGACCCGCCGTGTAGAGGAGCGATGCTCATTAAATCTGTCGAGAGCTCAAACGTCCTCCCGTTGGTGGTGTGTGGTAGTTAGAAGAGGGGTTGCCAGCTCAGGTTCACCCTCGTCACTTGACCATAGTTCAAAGTGACGCGGACCGTCGCCAAAGGCCCTCGTGCAGCTAAACAGTGTGACGTTAATATTCACTCACTCGCCTCTGAGGATCAGCAGTGTAGAAGGGGCTGATACACGTTGAATCTGTCGAGGCTCAATATCGACGTGTTTTGTGGGAGTTAGGAGAGTAGGTTGTCAGCTCAGGTGTCGTCCTCGTATTTTGACCATCGCTCAAAATAACGAGGTCCGTCGCCAAAAGCCGTCGTTAGCAAATACTCACTCGCAGAATTAATAAACCCCAAAATCAATCAAATATCAATTTCAAAAAATTATCTATATGTATCAGTGCCGGTTTATCCATTGGGTGCTTGGGGTGGGTGCCAAGGGCCCGGATAAGCTGGACTTAACTAGATTTTCTGTTTATAAATTTCGATCCGCCAGTGTTAAGAGTGCCTGTAGATCTTCTGCACCCAGGGCCCGAAATGAGCTTAAATCGGCACTGATATGTATTGATAATCGACAGAGGACCCAAACATAAAAAACGAATGAAAACTATGTATGCATCAACTTTAATCAATATATATAGTGCCAAAAGAATCATAAAAAGAAATACTATAGAGAGCACTTGTGGTCTAAATTCAACCAAAAGAATAAAAGAGAGTTCCAAAATGGCCAAGAGACAGAGCCGTGGCCGATTTTCGAATCGTCACTGGCCACGACTGCCTGTCCAAGGATCTAAACCTGATAGGCATTCCCCAGAGTCCCCTTTGTAATCTGTGCGACTCCAATGAAGAAATGGACGCAATTCATTTGGCACGCTCCCGTGCACTCAGTTCTGGATCTATGTGGAGCAGATATTGGGAGGACGGAACCAAAATGTGTGATTTATAAACTATACTGTGAACTTGTGTTTCTTTTCTTATTTTTTAGCGCATTTTTCACGTAGTGGAACAAAAGCGCTATTAGGACGCAAATTTCGTCTTCGTTCCATATTTTGTCTTACCTTTTTCTCAGCCAATAAGCAACCCATTGACCCCGGGTTTTCGGCATTGGGTCGCATTTGTGCCCTAGATGAGCCGAATCATATTTAAATTTTCCCATAGTTTTCCCGAATTTTCCTACAAATTTTCCTGAATTTCGCTAGTTTATAACAAAATTTTCCCAAATTTTACCTAGTAAATTTATTGTAAAATACAACATGTGAAAAACGCGCTAAAATTACTTGGCCATGCCAATGATTGATATCTTGTTATTATTTTTGGTTTTGTCCCTTGTTCTTTGTCACTACTCTCTGTTTCTCATTTTGTTTGGAGTTGTGCTGTAATCCGCCATTGGAAATAAAAAAAAACTCTAATCAATTCGAGAATCATCCTCGTCTACCAAAAAACACCGTAAGTAAAACATTCCCCCGCCAGAAAAGAAGTAATTTATGTTCTTCCACACACACGCACATGCACCAACATAAAATAAAAACTTTTGTCTCTCCGGACCCGCAGCCCAATAGCTGAAATCGCTCTTCATGCGTCTTGTCACGTTCCACCGAAGATGCGTCAACTCGGGAGGTGCTTTCGAAAGCGTCAACTCAGGCTAGCGGGGATTGCGCAAACAAACAAAAAAACACGCGCTTTCCATTCAGGGTGTAGGAAATGAATAAATATATATACTTCGGTTTTGTGAAATTGGGATCGACACCACTGCCCATGTGTGACAAATGTCCGTCTGTCTCCCCTTGTCTACTCGCCAGCGAGTTTACACGCATGGCTGGGTATTGTTCCTCTTTTGGGCTGGGTCGTGCGGTTCCTTGTTTAAATAAAGAGATAGGGCCGTTTTATGGGTGTGCAGACGCTGGGCTCTGGGGTGATGTTAAAAAATGTAATAAATTGTGAATTATCGTTGATGGCGTAGCGGTTGTGATGGGAGTCAGTATATAGCACCGGTTTTATGTTCCTTTCATGGTGTATGTGAAGTAATAAACATACGGTATTTTTAGCAATTCAATGGTTTCGATTTTATCATCTTCAAGCTAGGCCTACTTCAGAGTTCATTGTAAGGGATTCCTCAAGTTTAAATTTTCAGAGCGTTGCCTACTCTCCAAACATATTAAGCAATAAATATACCAGCTATACCCTCCTCCCGTTAAAAGGTTTCTTTGAAAAATTGACCCTTCCCTTTCTTTTTATTAAAAAAACACTTTTTTTAATTCATGTATTCAATTTAGCATTTTAGGCATGATTGGTATAAGGTTACGCCTTTATTATGTTTTATAGTAGATAAATGTATTTTTACAGGATTTTTGTTTGATAATAATAATTGTGTGTATGAGTGTGTGCATGTCAATTATTTCTATAAAAGAATAAGAACAAAAAATACTAAAGAAATCAACAAACATATTTTCTTATGTAAGTCAAGTTTTTTCCCCTTCATCTTACAGCATAGGTTCCCAACCTTTATCGAACTGGCGCCCCCTTTTCTAGTGAATATTTCTGGATACCGCCCCCTCCCACTCTGGAGAAATAAGAGTGTACATAATACATGGTGAAAGCAAGAGTTAAATTTTAAAAACTGTTCTATTTCTTATATATTTTTTAATTTAATTTTTTTCTAAGGCACCGTTTTTTTTTTTACTTGCGAATCTGAAATATCTATTGCCACAAATATATTTAAATGTGTAATATATCATATTTTATTCATAGGTAGGATATTGTTCGAATTGAAACGCTACTAAATTTCTTCTTCATTTAAAAGAGTGGAATAAATGTTTTATCTTACCTGTTACAAAGACAGACAGAGGTTTTGATGATACGAAGTATTTCATAATAAACTATTGCTTTGAAAATAAATATAAATTGACAGTTTCAGCGTTTAAAGAATCACGTTAATTCCTGGTTAACATATTTAATTATGTTTCTTGGATAATATACGAAATGAAATGTAGTGGACGAAACATGTTTCCTACTGCTCACAGACAAAGACAACACGTGCACTACAGAAATTAAAATGCACTATGTCATTCAATTTAATGTAGGTCTGAAAGTAATATTATCTTGAAGTTTTTCATCCACTTCCCGAACTACCGAAATATGTGAATCTTCGAACATGTGATATAGAAATGATTTAAATACATAAAATCAACATAATAAACAGTATTAAAGTTTACTTTTGTTAGTACATAATCAGCGTGTTTTTTAGTATTATTTGGTTAATCTGCCCAAGCCCCTCCATGCCATCTCTACGCCCCCTAATTTTCTCTGGGTCTTTATTGCCCCCCTGAAAGCCTTAAACGCCCACAAGGGGGCGTTATCGCCCACGTTGAGAACCTATGGCATAGATTCACAACCTTTTTTGAACTGATGCCCCCTTTTTCTAGTAAATATTTCGATACAGCCCCTCCCACTTTAGAGAAATAAGAGTGTACATAATACATGGTGAAAACAAGAATTAAATTTTAAACATTATTCTTATTCTTATTCCCTTATATTAAGAATAATTTTTTTACTTTTTAGTTCGATTTTCTATAAAGCAGGTTTTTTAGTTTTTTAAAACTATATAATTTGCTTTTCATTTTTTAGTACAATCTACAATAAAAGCGTGTTTTTTTAAAAGTTTTTTAAACAACATTTATCCATTGATGAATTAATCTTAAATGCGTGATTTTTTTAGTATCTGGAATATCCATTGGCGTTTTCAATTTAGGGTTATTACTTAATCTTTTAATCGTAAAATCTGAAACTAGTTGCCAAATCTTGAAATGTGATCTGAGTTACTCGCCAAATCTAAAAATGGGAAATCGTTACTAATGATCATCCTAATCAGAACAATGGAGCAAGATTTTTAAATTATTGTATTGTCATCGGTCCTTGACAAGTGTTCAAAATTTCGAATTAATCTGACCTTTTAAAGTGGGTAAAAATCGAGTTCAAAGATTTCATTACATACAGGTGAAGATTATAAAAGCGTGTTAATAAACTAAACCAGTTTTTACTTAAAACAGACCGAATATCCTTACAACGACTCACAGCAATTTTTTATTAGTCACAAAATATTGACCAATCCCCATATTTAAATAGGTTTTTTATTCCAACAATATTGACTAAAAAAAGACTCTTAAACCAAATAAATGCGCCCAAATTTCTTCAATTACCTTTCAAAGTTAAGGTTGAAAGAACTTTTCCCCTAATACATTGCCAGATTTCGTCACTTTTAAGATTTAAACTGACCACAAATTCGCCTTTTTGTTTCAAAAGCAATAGTATTTAAGTTGCCAAGGGACCGTGAAGTAGTAAAATAATTTGAATCAACAGAGTGACTCATTTCTTTGTCTGAGTCACAGAGTCATAAGGCCGTAACATAAGTATTACACTTTTAATTTGTCCCTTTGCGCATGCTCGTGCACGGGTAACAAGAAAATTTTCTTGATTGTTGTTGTTTTCTGTATGAATCATGTTTTGATAAATTGTTACGGACATAATTTTTAATTGTTTGTTTGTAGTAAGTAGCATATAAAACGGATGTCAGGGTTTTGGAATTAAAAATTTATTATTTTGGGCTCCACACACAATGGTGTCTAATTTAGGTCAGGATTTATCTGTTTAACTTTTTTTTTCTTCTTCTTTTGACATGTTCTAGTTGAATTATTTTACGTTGGGTGCAAATAAGTTTTGAGTTTATTGAAATGGATTCGTGTATTGCTAGTACTAAAATGGATTCCATAATTTGGTTTATTTAAAATATTTTTTTAAGTTGAAATTTTAATATTCCGGAAATATAAATTTTAGTGAGGATTAAACTCAAACATATTTGTAGAATTCTAAAATATTAATGGAATACACAAGAGTTTTTGCTTAAAAATATAGCCTTGATAAAATATTGTAATGTTCACTTTTTTTCTTAAAAGAAAAAAAAATTTATATTGAATCGTTTTATATTTATTATTCTCATTTGAAATATTTATTACATGCAGAAAAGGTAAGCTACACTTGTTAGAATTTTTATGGAACATATATTCCGATACAAATTTGGGTGCGTAAAAAAAAAGATGACTCACGACTCCAATTATTTGAATAATAACAGATTTATTAACAGACGAACAACTGACTACACGAAGACAAATCGACGTACTTTCACAAAGAAATATTATAACAAATTATTTACAATAGTGAAAAACGCACTCGGTATAAACAGGTTCTATAACGTTCTAGAAACGGCTTTTTAGAACAGTTCCACTACCTGGAACTCTATCTATCGCATTCACCGCACAAACACATTCTAATATCCACAAAGCTATCCTCTGAACTCAAATGACTCAAAGGTTTTTTTATCTATCCTCACGGAAATTTTTAGAATGATCAATCCTAGAGTCTCCTCGATGATTCCCTGGCGGTATCGTATTTTCCGCCAAATTTGTCGCCATTCTGGTAACCCTGGTCCCATCATCTGTTGTTGCCAAAATCTTATTTTTCAAGTGCACGCTGGGAAGTAAAATTGGCCGATTGAAATTCAATTTTTCCATAAGGAGAGCGTTACTGCAAGGAAAGTAACATAGGTGGCGTGTTTCAATATTTGTAAAAATGTCGAGAAAAGGACACTTCTCAGTAATGTTGTGATTTTTTTTATGCTAGTTCTGAATTTATTTTTTAAAAATATTTAATTTAAATATTTTTTTTATATGTATAGCGTTCTTCTTTAAATGATTTTAATACACATAGAAATCAGATTTATACATGTATACCAATCAGAAAGGAATATTCTCATTTATCTGGATGGAAAGACACTCATTGTTGCTTCATTTTTTTTATTATTAACATCTGCTTATAATTGTGGAATAATTTAAAATAAAATAAAATAAAGAAAACTTTTTTTATTTCAAAATAATTTAAAGATTAAAGAATGAAAAACTTTAAGAGTCAATGGCGAAAGATTCTTATAAATAAATAAATTAAAATAAATCTATATCAGTTATAATAACATACTTTTTATTAAAACACACGCACTTAAAGAACAAGATTATACTAAAATTAAAAACACGACAAATTGTTATTATTTTAATGATTTGCTATACATATACACGATCATACAAAAACAAATCAAGCATTTTAAGTTTATTTGATTACTATAATATTCAATATAATTTTTTCTTGACTGGTTTCTTTATTGAGTGTTTAGTTGCTTATTTTTTATTGATGTCTGTTAACGGTTTGAATAGTAAAAAACAAAAATTAAACTTAGATAACAACGATTTACAAAGCAGACGATTATTTATTCTAAATCTTTTGAGAGTCCGAAGAAAAAAGAACAATCATTACAAAGGATATTTTTCCTGATATGATTAATTTGAAAGAAATTTATTTTGGCGTGATTATATTCGATTTATTTTTATAAGCTCATATATTAAAAACAAACATAACAGAAAGAACAAGATTAAAAAATAAAACACACTGGTTTAAAGAGTATCAATAGCAACTGTTCTTGCACGCATTTAGAACTCGAACTAGTTGAAATAATAATAAAGGCAGTGTCTGGAGTCTGTCTGAATTGTGACTGGTACAGTTTAAGTGAATAATTTTACTGTAAAAGTATACATTTAATATAAGTAATAATAAAGTAGAAACTTAAATGAAACAGTGTTTGTCGTGAAAGCATATAAAAGCTGTTAAATCGATTAAATTTTCAACATTTCTTTTTTTGAAACGTTATGAATTTATTTTGTTTTGAAATGATTCTTAAAATTACTCATGCAATGAAAGGGCAATTTCTGAGAAACATTAAATAGTTTTTTCACGGTCAGTGATTAAACATAATGTACATTTCACTAACTGCCTGTATCGTTTGTATTTATTATACATTTATGACGTTTCAATGAGCACTTATCAAACTTGGACAGACTTTTTAAAAAATTTAAAAAAGCATGCTTTTTTGTACAAAAACACATAGATATAGAAGGGAAAAAAGCCAGATTATTAAAAATAAAATTTCTAAATTGTTTTTTTTTTTTTTTGATGATTTTTGGTCGGTGAACTTTACTGCTCGCAAAATATCCCTATATATATTACCCCTTTACATATAATGGTTTTAAACATCACAGGTAATGATGCTACATTTGTAAATGGTTTAAGTAATTCGTTTTAAATTTATGGAAGATTACTTATACCATTCAAAACAGCTTATGGCACTTTAGAATATTAGATATAAAGTTTTATTGTTTTATTTCAATTTAAAAGCAAACGATTTATTTTTGTAAGTACTAAAATGTCTTAAACTAGAAAATGTACAACAGTTCTTAACTGTAACCTAAAGAGATTGCAAATGTAGTTTGTAATGCATCATGAAAATAACAAAATACGATATCATTCAGTATAAAATTATATATATCTCATCTAAAGTAATTTAAAGTATATATATATACTAGCCATTACCCGCAAGTTTTACTGGATTTTTCATTACAGTGTATGACTATGTATTGTTTTTAAGTTATTTTTATCAAAGTAGTCCTATCGTTAGCTTTCAATGCATTGAAGAATATTCCTATAAATTTCACTTCATGATTGAAAGACTTGAATTTCAAAAAATGAAGTATATTTATATATTTCAAGCTTCCGTTATCCACCCTTTTCCCCTTCGGAGTCCATTTCTACACACATCATTTTTAGCAGATTTTTAATCAACAAAAGAAGCACGCTTGCCAATTTTCAAGTCTATATGTCTAATAATTCAAAATCAGAGATATTGGGATGATGAATGAGTAAGTGAGTCACTTTTCTCGTGAATTTATAGGCGTGGTTATTAGACTATTTTTTTCAATTGACAGCATTCGTATCAAAATATTGCTTTTTCATTCTATTTGACTATTTTTTTAATTCCATTTGTCTTAGAATCGTTTACAATGTATAAAAAACTCTCTGAAAAATGAAGTATGTGTTCTATTGTGTATTTAAAAAAAGAGAGATTTTGCTTCATAGTATTACATTCTTTAAATTAAAAAAATAAGCATATAAATTTTTTAATCTGATAACATTCATAATAAAAATTAACCATGCTATCTTAAAAACTTATTTAAATGTAAATTTGAACAAAAATGATACATAAATCCTCATTAAATATTAGTTTTCTTGATCTTAATTTTTTTTTTTGCTGTGTTGTTATTAAAAAGACATGATTTCAGGGTACTTTTGGAAACTATTTTATGTTTATTAATTTCGCTGTAAATATTTTAAACTTGATTTTTAAGGCATTAATATTTTTTTAAAATAGCTGGATTAGTTCAATTACAGATATTCCAATCTATATAATTTATTTGTATGTATATATATTTAAATTTTAGTTTTAAAATTTATTAAAAATATACACAAGAATTTTCTTCTTTGCTGTGCAGTTTTTATTTTTTCACACACGACGATAACTTATCATCCAATCTTCAAAAATTAACCACCGTAAATTTATTAATAACTATATGTGCATTTACTTATGCACTTCGAAGACAAAAATTTTAAAATAATAGCTGAATAATTCCTATACAATTAAAATGATTTTGTTGCAGATAAATTTTTCCTTTTCTTTGCAACTATAATTCTCGAATGGAAACTACTTGTGTCTAAAAATATGCAAAAATAGTCTACTTTTAATATTCACGCATACAATTAAACCCATTGAATACACATTCAAACGACGCATTACCCAACTGTTCCAGAAACGACCGATAAATTGTTCGAATTAGGCGTTCTCACCAAACTGCTACCTTCCGCACATTGTTGGCACACATGTCAGAAATACTAGAGACAATAGTTTTAAACATTACTCTTTATCAAGAGTTCCAGCCCTCTGCATTTTGAAAAGGAAATAAAATTTAAAAACGCCCTCGCAAACAATTCGAATTCTTTTTTTTTTTACGAATAAAACATGAGTAAAATTGGTGATAGATGTATTCAAAAAAGCGAACGGATTTTATTTTGCTATTGTTCTGTTTTAAATGGAAGATAACTTAGTTTCGTTTGTATAAGACAAAGAAAGAGCTAGTTATAAGCCATAAACCTTTTTTTAAAATTACTGTAGGTTTTTTTTTTATCGTTTGGTTAAATCTCAGTTCAGTAACACGAAATAAAATACGAGAGAACATATCACATGAATTAAGTATAATATAAGTGTACAAATAACTTAAAATAAATTATGTAATAATTACTTTTAAAAGAGGGAAAGTAGAGTTTATTTTCACGTCAGTAAAAGGCCAAACGATTAAAAGGTTTAAAAACAGCTTCATGCATAAGAGGAGATCGAATTTGACTCGGTTTATTGAAAACATTTACAGCTCCCCGTGTACCATAAAGTATTACACGGGGCTTACAGAAGTAAATATGAAACACATTACAAAAGAAAAAAAAAGAACTTTTAAAAGTTATGAAGGATTTTCAAATGTGTTCATACTGAATTTACAGAATGGTCAAAAGCACTTTTGATGGAAATAAGTTAGGGACAATCTGAAGGCTAATTTATATTAATGCCCTTAAATGCCCCTATCTTAGAATCTTTTTTTCAATGACTCAAACTTGGAACCTAAAAGAAGAACAGGTTCAAAAAATTCTTCTCGTCACCAACACTATAGTCGCAGGAAAATGGCGGAACCAAATTAAATCTTTCAAATAACTTATAAAGTTATCACGTCCAGTGAGAAATTGGGTCATTTTGTAATCACTAAAAAGATTATTACAGGACGCTCTCATATTATGAAAGGAAAAAATTTCTTGGTTAAAAAAAAGCTCCCTTTATTTTAACTGATATATACATATATATTTATTTCCAAAACTCCATCATTCTTTCTTCCTTAAACTTCTTATAAAAAGATTTAGGGATATTAATGGCAATGGCAATTTCGCTCTTGGTGGCAGTCTCGGCAAGAAAATTGGCTTACTGATTAGCAAAAACATTTATGTGTCCATCTAAAACTATCGAGATGCTTTTATTTTTCAAATTTTTAAGTGGATTTCGGATCTCGATGATTATATTGTCCGAAGAAGAAATACAAATCAGAATATCTAAGGGTGAAGGAGAATCGGTACAAATGAATTAGTCTGAGACGATACTATTTTTTGTTCAGTGATCCATTTGAGGGCAAATCTGATTTGCTTGTTAAATTAACCTTACATTAGAATCATTCACGGACCTCAGAAGTCGAATGCCCTTACTATGAGCTCATAGGGGGGCATTGTTTCCCACAAATCGTGAATTGGAGTCCCGATGCCACTAAAACCCCACCTTGTAGCGGGGTTGATGAATGTTCAATTCGTCGATCCTCAAAGTATTTACGCTGGATTGATGTAGACGTTTGGAGAATGGGGTGCCATCTCAGATGTCCACCTTAAAAAATGGCTCAAAATTATGAGGCTTTTTTGCAATAGCCCTCGTAATACTTCAGAGTGAGGCATTAACAAGCAATCAAAGTAAACACGAATCTACTTGGAAACTCTCATGATGAGCCTTTGTAACTGTAAACCGTGATATGATTCTACGAAAACCGTCGTAGCTTGTTAAACTGACGGGCTCGTATCGATAGGTAACGAGTTAGGAACCAAACCGGGTACTCTTACAGATTGTCATGTGACGAGGCTTATCCAATTTCAATCAATAGCCTCCCGTTGAAGTGGGGTTCCACCTCAAGTGACGATCTTGTCAGTAATAGGGTCCTGCGCCAACTGCCCTTGTATTGCTTCTAGTGCACAGTGCTTCTCAAACTTTCAATATTTGTGACCCATTAATCAATAAAATTTTCATCCCCCCCTCCCTCTTTTCAAATAACAATGCATTTAATTCAATAATACTTACTTTGTGATGCTAAAGCTACAATACGACTTTAATCTCTAACGTGCCACCGGCGTATAAATATGTATCGCTCAAACAGTGCGTTAAATTCCCCGGACGTATACATACGTCTTTCCGAAGTACGATCTTTTCTGTGCACTGTTACCCATAAAGTTATTTCGAAAGCTTTGGAATGCAACAATAGGACCTTGACAGTGTTTGCGAAGGATTCACTAAAATCAGAGGATTTCCTTATTTTTATTCCTTTTCTTCCCCCTCCCCAAAAACATCACATACGAGCGCCTACGTGGAAAATGGAGGCATTGGGGAGCGAATCACGTAACTTTTAATCGGTAGTGTGTGTGTGTGAGGGAGAGAAGGGATTTTTTTTTATTTTTAAATTGTACAAATTATTATAAAATAAGTGTTAATTTTTATATATAATTTTATGTGACAAGCCTATAGGGTCACTGGTAATTATTAAATTTGTTCTTAACTTAGTATTGTAAAATTAATTATAAAATAATATTGTGCTGTACTGATATATTTCTAAGTGTGTATCAGTGTAAATGCGTATTTTATTTTTTATTATGCAAAATGTATTTTGTTTGTTTTACTTTCAGTTAATTAAAAAAATTTTAAATAATCTTTTGTTTTCGATTTTCCAATATGCTTGCGGCCCCCCTCGCAGAGTTATCGCGTCCCCTCTAGGTTGGCGCGCCCCACAGTTTGAGAAACGTTGTTCTAGTGCGATGTTATAATCAAATTAATCAGTATTATGAGAGACATAGAGGACGTGTCTGCGTTGACACATCTTATTTCTTTCTCCAAACTTCCACACTATGTCGACTACTTGAAGAAAGAAATACCAGGAATATTTTACAATCCATTACCCTTTCATTTAGTTAGATTGTTTTTTGAGCTGTTAGTACTCTTTAAATCATCATAACACGTAAAAATCCCAATTGAACTAAAAAAGGTTGTACCTCAAGAAATCTAAACATTATTGGATTACATGTCCCATTATCCCTATGCACATTTGTGCTTTCTCAACTTCTTTATAATAATTTTGGAAGCAATTGTGTGGAGAAAACATTTAGAATCTTCATTATTCACCACAGTTGTTCCTAAGGGGAATTAGAATATCGTTCTCTTATAGCCAGCCCTCCATCCCTTATTCCACCGTTTTATCAGTAGTATTTCTCTTGCAAAATGATCTTTTGAAAAAAAAACGTTACATCTATTAAAGCTCAAACGTCCTCCCGTTGATGTGGTGTGGAAGTTAGGAGAGGAGGGAGTGCCAGATTGACCATGGTTCAAAATTACAAGGGCCGTCACCAAAAGCTCTCGAATAGCTGAATCGTGCGACATTTATTTTCACTCACTCCCGCCCCCATGCTGCACAGGCACTATACGTTTACAAACATCCGTACCTTCTCCGAGGTTCGAACCCAGGCCCTACGGCACAGCAGTCTGACATATAGCATAATTCTATATAATGAAATATTGTTTCATAAATTGGAATATTTTTCACGTTTCTATTGTGTAAATATTATGCATTTCATAAATAAACGTACAATAATTTTTTCAATCCCTCTTTTCTCCTCTCTCATAATATCTTTCACTAATTAAATATTAATTATTTATTTCGTTTCGAGGTGACATAATTTTTTTTTAAATCAAAACCATTTTCATTGTTAGTTTACATTTTTATCTCTCCTCACCTTTTTATATTAAAACACACACAACATATAAACCAGCCTCTTATAATGCAACTGCCATTATTTCCTAACGTCTATCTCCGCCGATATCCAATCCTCGAACCCATCTCTCCTCAGGTATACACTTTCTTATTTATTTCATTATCGTCTGCAGCCAGGGGAGGGAGCAATCGAAGAGAACTCTCGTCCGAGGACATTCCCATTCGGCTTTACCTGACGAATGTCACCTCGTGAGCGGAGTGGAGTTGTTTCGCAAACGAGTGCTCTGACCGAAACAGGGCTCGTGAGGAAACATAGCTTCCTACCCAAGCACGTTTAGCAGGCCGAGGTCGAACGCAAATAAAAGAATAGAAAAAAAAGAACGAGAGAAGTTGAGTGGCCTCACGAAACGAATTGCACAGCTCGAAATTGAAAACGATTTTACAGAGCCTACCCTCTCATGCCGTTGTTCTTATTATTATTTTGGAACCTGACTTAGCAATTTTCTTCCAATAAGTGGTTTTGGGAGTACGAGGCGCGGGGGTTGATGGGAGGGAAATGGTGATGAGAACTTGCATTATTGTGTGATGGGTTAATGGGCTCTCCCTGCAGTTTGTTGTGAATATATTTGGTAGTTATGGGTGTAATTTTGTGCGTATATCATGAAAATTCGTTCCTAGCATCACCATTTGATGGTAATGGACTTCGTATTATTTATAATGAAGAGTGGAATGCTATTCCATAATTTTAGACCAGCGACGATTGAAACGATTCAGGGATTGAAGATATAAAAGTTGAATAATTTTATGTTCGGAACTTGTATGATGCGCGGTGTAAAACGTAGGCCTGGATTTTATCATTTGACTGAGCTTCGAGATATTCGACAACCGTTCGAAATTAAGAGAACCGTTGCCAACATATTTCTGCAATTCTCTGATGGGTTTTCAATGTAAACAATTGAGAAATCCAGAAATAATAACAAATCACAAAGCTGAGAAAAATAACATTCCCAAAATGTTCACATACACTTATATTACTTTTTAAATTTTAATGCCTGTGATGTATTAGATTTTGCTATTCAACATTCTCGTATATCTACACGGTCGTGGTCACTAGTGGTCAGGGGCACGAGCTCATGTCCGGTGTGTCAGGAGTTCGAGCTCTAGTGCCACAAAAGACTCGTCATATAGAGGGGCTGAGGCACTTTACACCTGTCAGGGCTCTAAGTCCTCCCGCTGGTGTAGTGTGGTAGTTTGGAGAGAGGGTGCCAGCTTAGGTCTCGTCATCTTCAGATCGTAGCTCAAAATTACGAGGTCCGTCACCAACAGCCCCCGTCAGTGGCGTAACGGAGTACATTGGGGCCCCTCTGCAAACTCAAGTTTAAGGTCCCAAGCCCAAATACGTACTTAGTGTCAGTCAAGCTTTGGACCCCTTAGAGTACCTCCCCCCCCCTCTGCAATGTGGGGGTTGCAGGGGTGTATATTACACCACTAGCTCTCCTATTGCTTTAGAGCAGTGATTCCCAAAGTGGTTTATATAGACCCCCAGGGGTCTATGATGACCTGCAAGAGGTCCACGCGAGTGAAAAAATAATTTAGGGGTCCATGAGGTGTAAATGGGGGTCTATGATAGTGGTTCGCATTAAACCAGATCATGACGTTAATCTTTAAAAAAATTTGGTTCAGTGAGAACCAGATTTTACCAATTTAACATTTACTAATTTCAATGAGGTTAGTTTGACAACATAAAAGGTGACTACCATACTAGATGACAACATAAATTTTATTAATACAAGTACTATTTCAGCATTTCTTTCCAAAATTAAGCTAAAAAAGTATAATATTGAGCATCGTGAATTTTATCAATTTGTCACAGTTTGTCAGGACATTTTAACCTATGTTTAACATTTAACAGCCATACTCAGATTTTGAACTAGGTTTGAGATTTTTTTTTACAGTAATACAGCAGTAGACAATGATTTAAAATAGTCACTTTGAAAAAAATGTGTCATATTGCAATAGGAACTGATTAGAATAGGTCCTAATGGAGATCTTAAAATAAAGTTTAGACACGAATTAGTTAGTTATGTCAGTAATTTTGGCTTTAAAAAGACATACCTGATATTTGTCGCAAATTATGGAATATCATGAGAAAGTTTTTAAATGTGTTTTTCTTTGTGAGAGGGAGTTTCACTGAAATTGTCAATATCAAAAACAAAAAAAGAAAGGAAAAGAAAAAAAAAAGTGGGCACTTACGAAAAAGGAAGGTTAGGGTTAAACCTGACAAGATTGATATGAAATGTTGACAATTTGTTATTGAAACACCAGATTCATCTCTCCCTTTAAAAGCATTTGTTCAGCTATTTTGTGTAACAGTTATTTTATGTATAGATTTGATTTTAATTTTAATTCATTAACATGCGCTTCTTAAGTTTCAAAACGCAGAACTATATTTCATTACAGTTAGAAATTTAATTTTTTTGAAAGTAGTAGCACCAACTATCAAAAAGACATTTAAGTTGATAAATTTGCAAAAATTTAATATTAGAGGTAGGCAGGGGTCTACCCGAAACCGAAAAACATGGCAAGGAGTTTATGAGACAAAAAAGTTTGGGAACCTCTGCTTTCGAGAGAGTGCGACGTTAATAAACATTCATACAGGCTGTGCATCTAAACAAATAAGCAGATGGTGTAGATTAAGAGTGACCAATCTAAGCAGGCCACTTCGGAAAAACCAGTGGCGTAACGTACACACCCGCAATCCCCGCATCGCGGGGGATGGAGCAGGGTTCTAAAGGGGCCACAGCCTGACTGCCTCCAAGTACCTACCCTTTATATAATCCAACATTGAGGCCCAAAACCTGACTTTGCAGGGGGCCCAAATGTTCTCCATTACGTCACTGGGAGAAACATTATAATCCCGCGGGTCGCATGTAAAAAAATTATATCTTTATATCAGATTTGGACCCACAATAAACATTTATTGAAGTGAACATTTAAAACAAAATGAATTATTATTATTGTTTTTATTATTTTTCATGTATACAAACATAGATAGTATAATAACAACATACTTTGATCAAGTAATATTTAATTTGGTGAATTAGTAAGACATTTGCTTCTCAACTCTCTTTCACTTAGTTTTCTCAAGTCGATCTCAAATGCGTGTGTTTGCACATCGTAACTGATGTTGCAGGTTTTTGCTCATCAAGTTTGAGCGCAATTTATGTTTGATAAATTTCATTTTCGAAGAAAATGATTCGCAGTCGTAAGTTGATCCCAAAAGCTATGACGACTTTTCTGAAAGATCTTTCAAATTGGAAAATTTTTGAAAGGGTGCAAGGATACTGCTCACTTCTAAGTACGAAGCAACGTGATAAAATAGAAACAGTTATGGGACTTATTTGTTAGAAAACACTACACAAAAAACAAAAATATTGCACAAAATAATCGTATTTTGTAAAGCTTCAATGAATCTTGCGGGCCGCAAAATTATTCAAGGTACGCCGCGGGTTGGCTACCCGGTAGATAATGGTTAAGCAATTTTCTCCCAAAAAACTTTAAAAATTATTACATTTTGTGAGAAAGATATTATCTGTGATTTTTTTTGTTTGTTAAATAACTCTAAATATATTTATAATGATTTAACTACAGTTTAGTCTGCTGAAAGAAGAGCTAATACTTATTCTATAAATGTCTGCTTTTCTTTTGACTGGTTACAATTTTGATAAATTATTCGTTAGTTAATTTTTACTTTTCCTCTAAACAACAAGTAATAAGAAATTAATACAATTTCAACTGTAATTTTTCAGCGGGGAGTTGAATTTTACCAATAAAATATACGGATAATGATACAAGTCAACATAAACAATTTTTTTTTCTTCTCAAGACCAGGACTTCAATTCATGTATTCATGCAGAAAATCTGTACACAGTAACATTAAAAGTTCGTTTTTTCACTAATCTTTTTTTAAAAACTATTTTTCTTTGAAAGGGTATAGAAAATAATAAAATTATTGATTTATGTAGTTAAATTTACATTAATATAAAAATATTAGTTTATTTTTACAGTTTAAAGCATACCACGATGATAGAAATTAATTAATTTAATATTAAAATAAATAAAATTATTTATTTCAAGAGTAAAAATAAAATATTTGAAGAGTTTAAAGCTTCCAAATATTGACATATATCTTAAAATTAAGTATATTTTGTTTACTCAAATTCAGTTCGTCATTTTCTTTCCAGTTAGTTTATAGTAATTTAATCCTAAGCTTTTTGACTCTTTGAAACGCTGACAGAAATGTAAATACTTACCAATACTTATTTAACTTCTTGCTCTTCTATATAAGCCTAAACTTACACACAAGAATTTTAAAACTAACTAGTATAATCTCTACTGATATTTCTAAGATATTACTAGTCCGACAGAATGAATAATAATAATAATAAATGTTTTTATACTGAAAATTATTCTTTTCTTACTGTTATCTCCCGTCTGTGCTTCAATTTAATTTTTATAATTCTACTTTATTTTCTGATACATAGTCGTCTGTTATTACAAGTCACTTTGATGGAAAAAGTTGGCTTCATTTCTAATTAATTATTTTATAATTGAGAATTTTTAGAAGCATTATTAAAGTTTGAGCATGTAAATGAAATGAACATAATTATTTATAATTCAATTAAATTCCTCGAATAAAAATATTGATAAAATACGAATGAAGTAATGCAGTTTTATTCGGGAATTTGGTAGCTATTTCGTTTTAGTGTATGTATGCATCACTTATCATATAAGAATGATAAAATGTCAAAGTGTTCAGACATCACAAATCAAAGGAAGGAGTATAAGTATTCATAAAAACCTGTATTTAGGATCCAAGGAATTTTGCAATGGGGGGTCGACGACAGAATCAGATGTAAAATAAAAATTTAGATATTTTAGTTTTGAATTTTTTTTGTGCAAATTTATTCACAATCATTAATATTTTTCCCTATAAAAATAAATTTTATTTAATAACATTTAATTACTATCGTTCAGCGGCGCACACAAGAGGGGTGTCCTAGGGGTCCGCCCCCCAAAAGCCTTTGAGTTTTTTTTCGATTGACGATAGTCTTATATATATATATAACATAAAATTTGATTAAGTGCTTGTAATTAACAATTTATTATTTTATTAATCAATGCTAATTATTAATTCAAAAATTTATTTTTTTTACTGTTTTTTGTTAACAAAATCAAAAGAATCAATTGGTTGTCGTGAGGTATGATACGACTTGGGGGACTTTCGACCCTGCACTCCACCCCCTTGAAAAAGTTTTCTGTGCGCTACTGCTATCATTTGATCTATAAAATTTTGATTCGTTCCAAGCGAATCCATAAAATTATTTTTCAGTTATATAAATATTTCATAGGTTTATTGAAAAAAAAAGATTTTTTTTTGTTGTATTGTAACTATCATAATGTAACAAAAACAAAAATAAATATTTTTTTTATGCAAAAATGGATTTTTAAATATTAATGAGCTCTCTATCAATATACAATCACAAGGGGGGGGGGTTTAAAAATACGATTGCAACTGTTTTTTCACTGATGTCTTATAAACTTTTTTAAAATGCATCTGAAATACAGATGCATTTTAAATTATTAGTGTTTATTAAATTCATTAAAATATAATTTTTAATGCATATAAATATTTAAAAACTTATTCTTCAAATTCATTAAATATTTAGTAACCAACCCCAAGAATTATTTGAAAAATTTTAAGCTCTCATAATTATTATTGTAAAATGCTAGATTTTAACAATAACGATTTATCAACAATGAGAAGTGATTTTGACCTGATTTTTTATATCACATAACAATATTGCTATGCATTAAATAAATCATAATAATTTTACATAGAATCAAATATGTAACAAAAACATAGATAGTTTTTTTTTGTTTGTTTTAACTTAAGGAATTTTTTTATTTCGACAAAAGCAATTCCATTATAAATATATGTTTTTCCTTTTAATACCCAAACGGTAAAACTAAACCGTATATCACAGAAATTTAATCCAATATTCATCAAAAATCAGAAATTTCAAGAACTGGTTGCTTAACGGCTATCGAGTCCAGATGTTACTGTATGAGATTTCGTCTTCGTTAAATAATGGGTTCCTTGTACGGTTTTCTAAGAGCACCATCTGTCACTGCGAACGCTGACCAGCTGTTTCTTGTCTTGCTTTATTGTAGTTAGTATCTTAACAAAAAGCTTTGAGTTTCGGACAACGTGAAATCTTTACCAAACTGTTTATCTGGTACATGACATATCATTAGAGGGTCGGATGTAATTCTCGACGCAGGCGTTATTATAGTGTTTATTAAATATGACGCATCATGACTTTTGTTTCGCCTTTATTCTAGAAAGTTCTTTTTAGTTCTTGTGATTAAATTTCATCTGGTATGTTATATTTTGTTTTATACACAAATGGAAGGGGGGGGGGGGTATGTACATACGTATAACCCGGACAGGGTCGAACGAAGTCCCGCCCATCCAAACGTACAACTGACACTCTCTAGAAATTTTCACTTGATTCTGTCACAAACAGAAATATCATTTAATAATTTATTTTAACTTTAAGGTATCCGACTGGTTGCGACAACTTTTTTTTTAAAAAAAAAGGAGATATGGCGATTTTTTTGTTATTTTTAGATTTGTTTAGTGCATTTTAAGAAAAATGTGCTAAAATTAAGAAGAGAAAAAAAATTATTATCACTAAAATGGGAAAAAATAGGTAAAAATTGACAAAAAATAACACAAACGCGGCCCATTCTGCACCAAAGGTTTATGAACAAATTTTTAATTTTTTTCAATCTAATGTGTTGCTATATTATTCAGTTTTGAAATGGCCTTCAGGATAAGAGATATTTTCTTCTTTACAAAAACTAGAGCACTTTTTATCTCAGTTACTATATGAAAATGCTCATAAAGACAGCAATTATATTCCCATAAGGGACTGTAAATTTTGTCATAAAACAGTGATGGATAAATGCGAAGGTTAAAACAATTCTACTATTATACAGAACTTACAGAAAAAATTTCAGTTAATTATGTTCAATACTTTTTTAGCAATCGCTGACCCTGTTTGATTATTTTCAAAAAATCACATTTCGAATAAAACGCGTTTTTAAGTATGACATCTTGGTTAAAGTAATGGCATCTTCTTTTACTAAAACACTTGTAGTTTTTGTTCTAGTATACGGAAAATGATAAACTTGGTATTTTTATAAAGCTAATAAGATGGCCCATAAAATAAAATCATAAAAAAATTGCCAATTTTGGGCAAAATTTACAGTTTTAGGGTAGTCGGATACCTTAAGTGAAACTATTTATTTTCTTATAAATTTGAATTTTATGCAATTTATTTTATTTATTTTTGGGCATTGGTTTAAAAATAACCGAGTATGACACCAATAAGTGTACCGGTGATAAAAAAAGCTGTAGAGGGCTCAATTACATTTCAACAACATAAATACCGTAAAATCCAGCGCACTTTTAACACAAAAAATAAGATCGAAATTTACAAGTGCGTGTTATACTCCGGGTATAAAAATATGACAGCTTCAAAAATAAAAAAAAAAGAGATGTACATAAAAAAAACCCTTAAGACTTCTACAAAGATCGGAATACTGTTTATTTAAAAGATATGTCATACATTATAAAGGGGTAATTTTTCTAGAAATATACTATTTTTTCTAAATCCTTTTATAATACTTCGAACAAATGGCTTAAAACATAACAGCATTGCTAATGTATATTGCAGGTTCCTTCGTTACAAGTAAAATAAAAATAAAAATTTTAAGTCAATGCCTACTTAGATGAACAAAAAAAATTATTTTAGAAACTTTTTATTAAATAGTTACATGCAATTCTTATTAATGTATCGTATTGTCATCCAAAACTATCGTGTATATAAAATTTCAGTTTAACTGAATGCTTTGAAATGAGAGAAAAAAATCTTTTAAAGTTTTGACCCAAGTCGCTAAAAATGAAGCCAACGTGGCTGTATCTGTCATTCTTTAAAAAATTAGTTTCATTCAATAATTTTAATTAATTATAATTAAATTATCGTATTGTTACCCAAAACAATAGTGTATAGAAAATTTTAGCTCAAATGAGCGCTTTAAAATGTGAGAAAAAAACCTTTTCAAGTTTTGTCACAAGTCGCAAAACGGTCACAAAAAAGTTGCAAAAAATAATGCCAACGTGGCTGTATTTGTAATTCTTTGAATAATTAGTTTTAATCAATTAATTACAATTAAATTACTATGGAATTAAATTACTATTATTATGGAATCCAAAGAAGAGGTAACCAGGGCCACCAGATTGGCGGCTTTATCACCCTTGGCGACAAATTTAGCGATAAATAGATGTCGCTAAGGGATCATCGAGAAGATGTAAGATCGACTAATCAAGAAATTTCCATGAGCCAAAACACAGGGGATCTTTGAAACTAAGATAAGTTCAGTTCAGAAGACAGTGCAGTCGAGATCAGAATCTGTTTTAGCATTAACTGTGTTAAAAGAAAAAGTCTTTATTTGGCTGAGTGTTCTAGTCAGCCGTTTCTGAACGATGTAAAGTTTCTTTATAACGAGTGGGTTTTGCACTATTGTAAAAAAATCTGTTTTATTTATTTGTATATATACTTCGATTTGTCTTCATATAATTTGTTGTTTGTTTGAACTTGTGTATTAATGAATCTATTAATTTTCAAATAATTATCGCTTTCTTGACTTTTTTTCACCCACACAAATTTGAAACAATATATGATGCACTTCATGAAACTTTTTCTATTCTATTGCATCAAATATAGACGTTTTAAGGTTAAAATGATTTTTAAACACTGCATCAAAATTGTCTTTTTTATTGTCATCTAACATATGCAAACATGTTTTAAGAAAAGCTTAAGAAATTTTTAAAAAGTATTTTTTTTACAAAAATAAATCGTAATTATTTGCGAATATTACTTTAAATAGAGACTAATAATAGCAAAACAAATTATTTGTGCATGTTCTCTGCTTTTGAAAGATACTTTAATATTTCATGTATAAAAAAAATCATTCATATTTAATCTTTCAAAAATATAAGCCATTAAAAAAAAAGGAAATTATTCTTACTCAAAATTTTATCAAAGAGTCAATACATCAAATATGTATATCAATCTTTATGCGTATGTTGGAACAATAAATGCACGAGCTGGTGCACGATATGTTGGCTGCACGTCCATGTCATATTTAAGAAATAATCAGAAATATAAAAAAGGAAATTATAAGAGTATAGAACACACACACACATAAAAAATTGAAAAATAACTATAACTAGTTTTTAAGATGAATCTCATAGTTTTATATTTAGGCATTTGTAATTTACTATTTTGTATTTTATGTTAACTAACTGTGTTTATTTTTAAATATTTTCCATAAATCTTATTTTATTGTTAACTTTTAAAATTATGATTGTTAATATTTAAATTAATATTTCTAAATCTGGAAGCAATATCTTTGTAACTTTTTGCTTTGACAGATTGGCAACAGTCCGAATATTGACTGTAGCTAACTAGCATCGTTATTGCTGAAGCGGCAGTTAAGCCTAACGAATAAAAAGTGATTTTTATTAAAATGTATGTAATTGTTTTATTCTTAAATCATAAAGGACCAAGACGTATATGCGTCATATACAAATAATTAATTTTTCACCTTTCACAAATATAAAGCCTTCAAAAAAATATTATTCCTATCTCAAGATTGCATCAAAAATTAGTACATCACACAAATATGTATCTCCTTAATTCTATAAAGAACCCATTTTGCAAATAGAAATCAATATGCCAGCTACATCACTCATTTCATTATAGATTAATTATTACATCAAAACAAAATCTGCTTCCATACACCCGATCTCTTTGTTTTCCCATAAACTTAATCGACACCGTGTATGGGCCCTAGATTCTAAAATACAACCTTATTACTTATTTAATCAGCAAAGCAAGTTAATAAGTCTCGCGGCAAATCCGTGAAACAAGCATGGGAAAATGAGTACGGTTTCACCAACGTTATTTGTACTCGCTAGCTTTTATCGATTTCAGCTGTAATTGGGAATAGCGTGGAGAAACAATTTTTTGATTTCCGGGTCTGCTTTCGTAAATGGAAGGCAATTAGAAGGGCTTTGGTCTTGTTGTGTGTGTGCAAATGTTTATTATTTTTATAGTGAAATCTTTTTTGAGTTTTTTAGGATGAGAACGACATGTCCACCTATCTTCTTTGCGAAAACAATACCGTTCCTGCGACAATGGGTTGTTTCGAAAAATAAATGGTCTTTAAGATAAACGTAAGTAAGATTAATATGCCATTTACTGGTTCGTTGTTTAGACGCTTCTGTTACCGCGCAGTTAAGTTTCCGGTAGACGTGTTTCTCTCCTTTTTCAGGATTGTGTTATTATGTATTATTTTACCTCTAAATGACAATACACAATTGCAAATTAACGGAAGGATTGAAAATCTCTCTCTAATAGTTAAACGTAAAAAACCCACAAGTAAAAAACATGAATAAATTACCTCTTGGATTATTACTTAGACTCTCTTAAATTTTGCAGCGGAAATCTTTTTTATTATTAACAATATATTTGTATTAACTTTTAATTGGTCATTGAAACTACATGATTGGATAGCCGACTGTAGATGAAACATTATGAAATCATAAATATTTATTTTGTCAATGTTTACATGTAAACACTTATGTGAATTAATCATAGACAAAGTTTATTCCTCGAATGCCTTTTATTCTAATAATCATCAAATGATCAAAAATATCTCCAGATTGGTAACATTTAGAAAATATACAAAAACTAATAACATATAAAATTCAACTAGAGTCGTTACTCTCATTATAATTCTTTTTTTTCCCTTCAAAAAACATATTTATAGTAATTGCAAAAGATTCCAACTGTGAAGCAACATAACTTTATCAACAAACGAATATATATCAACAAATAAATTAAATAATTAGATAAATTAAAATAACATGAATTATTGAATTAAAGCAGACGATAATAACATGGTAGAGAATTTTCATTGTACACATTATCTATATAATAACTACTTTGTAATTTAAATTGTCAATTAAAGATTAGTTTAATGTAAAGAAAAGTAATTTAAACAGAACTCTCTCTCTTACTGAGTATTTTACAATACGAAACAACTTACAAGAACATACTCAATTTGTTTTTTGAGCGTCTATAAACTTTCTTAGCAAGTACTTTGCAGTAGTTTGTTTACCATTGTAGGCTGAGAATATATTCAGGGACGTCTTAAGACTTTTGGGGGCCCAGGGCCTTTATACAAATGTACGACGCACAAAAGTAGACAGTACACGGCATACGCGTTGTCAAATACTCGTACAAACAATAACAAGAAACAAATAAATATATATGACTTACAATCGCACAGACCAGCTAGACCGACTGCCGCCTTTTGACTGAAGGAGTAATGATGGTGGTATATATATATATATATATATAGGCCTAAGCCTATAATACATGGACGACGGTCATCACAAGTAGCCAGTTGACATATCGTCCAAAATTCCCAGTTTTTCAGAGAATACAGCCGGAAATAACATTTGATCGTTGAAATTATTCGAATCATGATCATATTAAGGCTGAGACGAGAGCGAGACAAGGCCCCCATTGTGACCGAGGCCCTGGGTACGGCCCTAGTTAGCCGATGCCTGAAGAAGTCTCTGAGTATCTTAAAAGAACTGTAAAATTAATTTACTTGATGACTGGATTGTTAAGAAATTGTTAAGAAATGAAGAAAACAGATACTTGACCAATTTGGCCTGGTTAGATTATTCCTCGAATGATCCTTTTATTCTAATAATCATGTCAAATGATCAAGGAAATATCATCCATGATTGCATATGGTAAAATTTTAGAATATATACAAAAACTTAATAACGTTATAAAATTCAACTAGAGTCGTTACTCTCATTATTAATTCTTTTTTACCCCTTCAAAAAAACATATTTATAATAATTGCAAAAGTTCCAACTGTGAAGCAACATAACTTATCAACAAACGAATATATATCAACAAATAAATTAAATATTAGATAAATTAAATAACATGAATTATTGAATTAAAGCAACGATAATAACATGGTGAGAATTTTCATTGTAACATTATCTATTATAATACTTTGTAATTTAAATTGTCAATTAAAGATTAGTTTAATGTAAAGAAAAGTAATTTAAACAGAACTCTCTCTCTTACTGAGTATTTTACAATACGAAACAACTTACAAGAACATACTCAATTTGTTTTTTGAGCGTCTATAAACTTTCTTAGCAAGTACTTTGCAGTAGTTTGTTTACCATTGTAGGCTGAGAATATATTCAGGAACTCTTAAGACTTTTGGGGGCCAGGCCTTTAACAAATGTATGACGCACAAAATAGACAGTACATGCATACGCGTTGTCAAATACTCGTACAAACAATAACAAGAAACAAATAAATATATATGACCTACAATCGCACAGACCAGCTAGACGACTGCCGCTTTTGACTGAAGGAGTAATGTATGGTGGTAATAAATATAGCCTATACATGGACGACGGTCATCACAAGTAGCCAGTTGACATATCGTCCAAAATTCCCAGTTTTTCAGAGAATACAGCCGGAAATAACATTTGATCGTTGAAATTATTCGAATCATATCATATAAAGCTAGACGAGAGCGAGACAAGGCCCCCATTGTGACCGAGGCCCTGGGTACGGCCCTAGTTAGCCGATGCCTGAAGAAGTCTCTGAGTATCTTAAAAGAACTGTAAAATTAATTTACTTGATGACTGGATTGTTAAGAAATTGTTAAGAAATGAAGAAAACAGATACTTGACCAATTTGGCTTGGTTAGATAATAGACAAATTGATGTCCCCTCATGAAATTACAAACCCCCTAAAATGAGTTAAATTCCTATTTAGGTCTGATGTTTTCAGAGGTCTGCCAAGTCATTATGGTAAAGATGATATAAAAGGTCAATGCCCTCAGTCCAATTGATCAAAATTCCCTTTTATACTTGACAAATTTTAATTTTGCTTAAAATTTATTCTTAAAAAGAGGGTTATAAAAGTGTTAAGAAGAGCTTTTAAAATTAAGTATGACTGTGTTAAATAAAAAAATTAAATACTGTCTCTACCCTTATTAAGTTATTTATATTTGTTACAAAAAGTTCCATTGTAATAATATAAAAAATTATCTTATTTTTATCTTAGCTGATAATGTGAATTTCATTTTGGTTTTGTCATTTCATTTTTGCACGGTTTTATTCTACTTTAGTCGTCATTCTCGTCATTTGTCTACAGTTACGACGCCCGTTGCCAGTTGTTTCTTTATATTTTTGGCGTCTTAGTGAAAACTGCAAGTCATTTGAATTTTAAGACACGGACAGATGGCTTGTGAGAACACACAGAGAGAAGGAAAAATATCGTTCAGGATTGTTATTTTCAAAGCTTTGTAGCCCTATATTTTAAAAATATTATGAATAATACGATGTGCTGATAACATTAAATCATACTTTATTTGACTATCGATTTGTATTGTTATTTTTAAAGAGCACAATTGCATTAATTACTTCAGACAATTATTGTTTATCTCATCGAATGATATTTAAAAAAAACCACAGATAAATCAACAAAAGCCAGTGTTAACGATAACTTATCTTGACATAATTATTATGACTTAGTAGCTAAAATAGTTTTAAAACAAAAGGTTTATATACCATGCTGTTGTAACGTAAAAGATTATTTCACAATACCAATAATTATCAAATTTCAACAATTTATAAATACTTAATTTTTAAATAACTGTTTTCAATTTTTGAAGCATTCTTATTATTATTCAATCATACTCATTTGAGTATTTTTTTCATCGCAGATTTAAATTATTGTTTTTGGAGACATGTATTATTTTAATTAGAATTTTTGATAGAGACAGAGAGAGAGAGAGCATTATAAAATAAAATTTTCCGCTTTTCAAATTATTCCATTCGTAGCCGTTTACTGAAAAGCGTAGAAAAAAATGACTGTCTCTCAGTCACTGCTAATTGCAAAAACTACACCAGAGAATTCTTTTTATGCTCCAAAAACTAATCTGTTTGAGCAAACAAATTTTCTTTTCTTACTAAAACTCCTCGAATGCCAAAACCCATGGGATATATATCCTTCTCTAAAATTGCATTTCCTGCGATTGTATTTCCCAGGGTTGCAATTACTGCGACGTGAATTTACCCTTTGTGGTCCTACTGCGTATTGTGCCCACAAATTACACATTCTTTCCGAGGCGACTAGCAAATGATTTAATGGAACAGAAAACTAATTGCCAGATAAAACAAAGAAATTCTGTTCTTCATTGTATTTCTTCGTAGAAAAGGGCGTAGCACGAAAATAGAAGCTTCTTTCACATAAAACTGAAAACATAGCATTCTTTAGACATTTAATAGTGCGAGATGCCAGAAATCACGACTGGAATGAGCCCAAAATGTCCCATAGGTCTTTGATCTGACTTAAAATAAAAAGTTTAGAGATTGTAAACAAATAGTTTACATTGAAAAAGAGTTTATTTAAAGTAGTTATCCAGCTACGATCAATTTATATCCATCTTAATCCATTACTATATAGTCTGTAACCATTTTCAATGGTTTGCAAAGATAGACTTGTTCATTGTTGCCAAATGGAAGTTACAAAACTTAATATCCTTGTGTTATTGTTTCTTTTAAGCTTTGCTTGATTATTTAGCTAAGATTTTTTCCCCTTCTTATTTAAGTACTTAAAATGTTTTTGGCTTATTAATTTCATAATTTCCAACTCTTAAATAAAAAAATAAAATTTTCAATAACTTGAATTTATAAATGAATTTTTTTTAAATTTAATCCGTTATTCATGATTATCAAAAATTCTTTTATATAAATTGTTGTTAACTTAGTGGGAGAAAAGCAGCCACACACACAATGACTCTATTTAATTGAATAATAACAGATTTATTGATAGACAAGAAAGAACAGAGGACAACACGAAGATAAATCGACGTAAATACCCAATGAAATATTAAACAGACTATTTATAAGGGTCTTCCAAATGAAAGTGGCACTACAGTCGGTTTTATAGATGGTTTAATGGTATTAATATAAATTAGTATACAAAGGAAAGAAGTAATGCAGAAGTAACAGATAAGCCGTCAAAGTCATCTTGTAGGTTGAAGCAAGTGTTTCAACGGTCCACGAAATGTTGAAGACCCTGAATGAAGAAGCTCCGGAGTTGATATTGGAACCAATTTTCTACAGTACTTTGGTCCTCATAACTATTGACAAATCAACGTCGATTCAGGGCTTTCTTGAGTGAACTAAAGATGTGGTAGTCACACGGGGAAAGGTCCGGGGTGTAAAGGGGATGTTCGAGAACCTCCCACAGAAATTTCCATAGTAATGTTTGGCCCTCCACAGTCACATGAGGACGAACAGTATTATGCAAGAGGATAAACCCGCATGACAGCATGACACGTGGGTGGCTCTTGACGTACTTTCTCAGTTTCTGCAGTGTGGAACAGCACGTGGCAGCATTGCAGTCTTGCCCATAGTTAGCCATTTCAAGAATAGTTGGCACGTTAACATCACATTACCAGCTTGACAAGCGAGCCTTCCTCGGCCGTGGGAATGAAGGGTGTCGCTATTCTGTGCCTATGCTTTTGATGGCTGGATCAAAGTGATGGCACCATGCTTCATCAACGGCAATAATCCTTGAAAGGAACTGGTTCCCCATTTCATGGTACCGTATATGGTGTTGCATGGTGATGAATCTTCTGCTCCTCTGCCAAATGTGTTTCAGCACTCATTGCGAGCAAACATTACGGTATTGCAACCTCTCATACAGTATTGTGTGGACACTTCCTCTGTATTTAGACATTTCTTCCACTATTTCTCGAGCAGTGATTCGTCGATTTATTCTCCCGAGACAGTCCACATCTTCAACTGTTTACTTGTTGATAACCTCATTCACTTGACCAAATTGTGACCTGTCGTCAGTACTGCTTCGTCTATCCCTATACCATCGGATTACCGATCTGTGACTAATACAATCCGTGCCACTCACATTTTCCGCTGATAAAAATTGCACGCCCGTGCGTTGACACAGTTTGGATCATGATGCGAACAATGTCTTTTAACGCTATCTTACACGCATCTGGCGGGATCTGACGATATCGCATGCATTCCCAGAACTCTGCACTCTCTACACGGGCATGCATAGTCATCTTTATCTTCAAATGGTGGATTTATTACATTAATGCCACTTTTATTTGGCCTGCCTTTATATAATAGTGCAAAATGCAATCGTAATAAACAAGCCTTACAACGTTCCATGAACTGTTCTCCAGAATAGTTATAATCTCAACTGCGCTTTCTTCTGAGCTATATCGACCAGAATTTCAAAGGTCCTTTTCTATAGTCTCATGGTAATTTCTAGCATGATCGATCCTATAGCCTTCTCAGTGATACCTAGGCAATATTAAATTTTTCACCAAATTTGTCGCCAAAGGGGTAAACTAGCCAATATTGTTGTCTTAGTCACATCTTCTATGTGGTTGACATAATCTTATTTTTCAAGCTCACGCTGGGAAGTGATCTTTGCCTTTAGAACTCAATTTATCCCTCAAAGAGTGCATCGTTGCAGGGAAAACAGCACACGTGGTGCGTTTCAATACTATGTGCAAATATTTTTATTTCCCCACAACAATATAAAAAAGAAGATTCCATAAAAAAAAGTCAAAATAATCGCTTACCAAATTAAACAATTAATATCTGATTCTTTTTTTATTGCTGAACCTTGTATGTGGTTAAATGTAAAGTTTTTATTAAAAAATTCTAAAACCTAAAATATCAGAAAGAGAATTATTCTTATATAAAAAATGTTTCATATCTTTCGATAAGGAAAATGTTATAAATATTAATTACTTTTCATTGTTGAGTGAAATTAAAGTAAATGTTGAAGAAATTATACATTTATACGAATTGATTTTGAGTTTCACTAACCTCAATGCTCCTTTCTATTTTCGGAATCTGTCATCAAAATTATAATATCAATGAAAAATAAAGTTCCCTCATAAATTAGCTGTAAATCTTCATTCCATTTTCATATCAATAATCTTACTTTAATGTGAATGTGTCGATTTTAATTTAAATTGATTAAATTCTAATTAAAGCAGCATTGCAAGTTATTAGCTATTGGTTTTCAATTTCTAAATGAAATACCAGGTAAGAATAATATCTATAATATAGTACCTTATTATATTAATATCCACTGCATAAAAATTCAGCAATGTAACTAAAGATCAAGCAAAGAGATATAACCAAAATATTCATTTAGAGAATCCAATTTAAATATTAAAATTATAAATAAATTTAATTTCTAGTACCTATTTAATTATTATTCAAAATTTTTTTTTAATTTATTTAGTCTAAGAGGGGGTATCCTTGTTCTAACGGCGGACCAGTCCCCATTGTACATATTTCTATATTTTTCTCCATATGGTTTTTTTTAATCATAATTGGCTGTAAAATTTGCAATATATCGTCACGTTTAACTTTTTTTTGCACCTTCATCATAAATGTAAATTTGTCCAAATTGTGGTTTTGCACCATTCTGTTGTAAAGATTCAGTTGCTTTAATTAAATATACCTATGTATAATAATTTATTACCACATCACTAAAAACTTTTCTGTATAGTGAGGGACATATATAGTATGTATAATAAACTAAACATATAGAGAAACAAGCTGACCCGGCCACGCGTTGCTGTGGCTTTGTTTTAATACGTTAGTTCAATATTATCCTAAGCTATTCAATGCAGTCAAATTAATCTTCGTTTATAATTTTGGAGGGTGGAAATAAAGTATAAAACAACAAATTATTTTAATTTTGCATTTCATTCATCTCCTAATTGAGTGTAGTATAATGCATGAATTACAAACGAAGTCACTAAGTAAAAACATATGAAGATTTAATTTTATAAATATGGTGAATAACGTTGATTCTTTGCAATTTTTAAAATTATTTTTATCATTTTAAAGTATAACAACAAATAATTTTATACAACTAATCGTTAATCGGTGCACAATATTTTTCGGTAACCCATATTTTGCTAACTCAAATAAATTAAACGGTTTCCGTACACGTGAGTATGTAGCATCTAGTTGCCCATTCGAGAAACATGGATTTTCTAAGTCCAAGTATCAAATGAATATTGTTCGGGTTTCAGATTCATTTATGGTCATCGCGAAAGCCAAACGAATCGGGAATTGAATCCTTTTGATTGGTATTAGAGGTTCTGACGGTATCAGTGGAATACGTGACAACAGATTCCGTAGTTGCAGAACCGAATTTTCGCTTAAACTTTACAGTCCAAATGTTTGCTTCAAGAAGTTCCCGGTATAATTCTTTTGATGATCAAACGTGCACCGTTGCATTATCTAGGTGAATTTAAGTTATGCAGATAATAACCAGGGAACCAACAGAAGAAGTAAGCCCCTGTTATGTTGTGTCTAAAATACAGTCGGCCGGCTTTATCCGACAAAGTTACGGTTAATTTTGGAAACAGACTCGAAAATCGGATTTTACACTGCGAAATACACAGGCACTTAATTTTCGTGCATTTTGGTTTGCAATATCTGCTTCTACAGACGCATGAGCAATGCCACATTTTGCGATTATTCCCTTTCGGGAATCTGGCAACGTGTTTCTCGATTCTTCACATTTCCGGCAATAAAAAAATTACGGCATCATTAATTGAAATAAAAACCATCCTATGTTTTAAGTTTGACGAAATGACACACAGTATGCAAAATTATATTATGATCGGTTGAGTAGTTTTGGAGTCCATCGAGGGACAAACACTGTGACACGTCTATTTTATATATGAAGATAAATTACTTTGAGTTAAATTATATTAGTTCAATTCTTATATATTAGAGCGAAAGCATTGTATTTTTATAAGACACAGTTAAAAATATGTAATTAAAATTATGAAAAAATTCATCAACAATTCTATCAACCATTAAAAAATTACGTAAATATTAAATTTTTCCGTTACAAATATTATTTAGATATTCTCTAGTGGAGAGGTTTTTTTTTCTTCTTAAAACCCACACAGAATATTAATAATATTATTATGCAAAACATAATTAATTTTTTTTCTGTCTTTTTAATCCATAAAATAATTTCCTTTTAAAGCGAAAAGTAATTTAACTCCTCCAAAATCTTTCACTTTTTCTACTCTTGGGATAACTGGCAGCTCTTCCAGACACGAAATTAAATTCTTGAACCCCAACCGCACAAAATTAAGCAAACTTAATAAATAACATACGGACTGTATTTCGCAACAAAGCTGCATCTTGAAATCCGATGGCGTTACTATGGCAGCCGCCATAGTAATAAGATCGTTCGAATTTCCACCAAATTAACTCCCGTGCTATTATCGTTTGGCGAAATAAAAAGTTCCATTTTTTTTTTTTTTTTGAATAGTTAGATTTTGGTTCAAAATATTTTACTCAGTAGGAAATTATGAAATCAACAGACTTATTTGTAAGTAAATGAATTCGAAATTCACATTTCTCGCTTAGTGTTATGAGAAATACTTTCTTCGATAAAAGTTTCTGAAATCAATTTGGCAACTTTTATTGCTTAGAGTGTTTACAACACAGGTTATTAGTTAGATAGTCAGACTAGGCAGTTTGTCGCAATGGCCTGTCATCTACTTCGAGTTGATGATACTATTTATCGATGGTGGCATCAGCTTAAAGTAGTCGAGATGAAGTCGTTACGATAAACGGCATCACTGCTGATGTACTACGTATATCAATTCGAATTTTCTTTTGAAAAGTTAATGATATTGTTAATTTTATGGTTAAATTGTTTTTGCCTTGAGGAAATTTTGGTGTACTGGGTTTAAAGATAAGTTCTCCTTAAGCAATTTTAAAGAACTATTAAATTTTGGGGGAACATTAAAGGTTTGATTTTAGATGCAGGTTATTTGCAAAAGTAAATTTAACTTTTCTGAATACCTAAAATATTTAGATAATCCAACAAATTCAGTTTTTAGGTACAATTTTGAACTTAAAAATCTATAGCATTGTAATGATATTGTTACGAATTTTGTAAAATAGTGTAAATAATCTATATTTAGATATGTAATGCATTTATATTAATCTGTTATATTTATTTTATGTTAAAATTATAATATTCACAAGCAACGCCGTCCTTTACGTTATAATGGTGATTCAATAGGAACTTGGTGATAGAACTACGTTGGCATCATTTTTGGCGACCATTGGCAACATTGCCGATCATATTGGCGAGTTCAAAACCCTCTGGATTCTTCTAGAAATTAGTGGAGAAATCTGCTAATTTCACGATCTATGAATCAAGCGGATCTTTTTCGAAATTTCCGCCACGGCTATAAATAGAACGATACTCACCGAAACGAGTCAGTCTTGTTTCAACCAGTGATTAATGAGCATTGTTTTGACCGTGATGAGCTCGGCTGTGTTTGTGAATAATCTTTTACATACGGGTATTTTAGATACTAATAATTGTATCTGAGTGTTGTTGAAGGTGTGATGACTTTCTGAGATTTATTGTGTGAATATTGCTGCTGCATCTGTATTTAAACGATTGTTTTTAGGACAATAAATTATCATCGCTCTTAAAAAAAGCCGTCTTATTGTTTGCGACTGATGTGCATAAAATCTCGAACCACGATCGACGTAACAATATCATATAAAATTTCTTTGAAAACTAATTTGATTGATTTTTTTTTTTTTTTTACTTTGACAATTGAACCAAGAATTATTTTTTAACGCTAGACGCGAGCATATTTATTTCACTTATAACAGTATTTATTTGTGTGTAATTTGTAGCAATATGATTTGATAGCATAATTAAAATTGCCTTAAATTACCAATCATAATTTTGAACCATGGTCAATCGATGAGACATCACCTGAGTTGGAATTCATATTAACGTCTGGCTGTAATCCTTGTTATATTTACGATGGATTTACATGATATATATTACACGGTGGGTCTTTAGCAGAATTGGGGTTTGAACCTACGGCTACGAATTCGCGACCATGACCAGTGGATTTTTAGAATGTTATTTTATTCTCCTGACTTTCTCTCTACGACAGGTAAGGAGAGCAGAACATAACGAACAGCAACTCCATTCATACCATAAAGAGGTTTTGAACAGAGAATCGAGGCTTAAGATATCCGACTACTTGAGACAACTTTTTCTTAAAAAAATGGAGATATGTGGATTTTTTTTTGCTGTTTTTAGCATTGTTTAGTACATTTAAAGAAAAATATGCTAAAATTTGGATGAGAAAAAGAAATTATTATTATTAAAAGGGGAAAAGATTGGTAAAAATTTGCAAAAAGTAACATAAACGCGGCCCATTTTGTACCAAAAGTTTATGAACAAATCTTCAGTTTTTCAATTCTGATGTGTTGCTATGTTATTCATTTTTGAAGAGACCTTCAAGTTAAAAGATATTTTAATTTTTACCAAAACACTAGAGCACTTTATCTTAGTTGTTATATGAAATTGTTTTAAAAAAACAGTGATTATATTCACATATGGGATTGTAAATTTTGTAATAAAACAGCGATTAATAAATCTGAATGTTAAAACACTTCTACTATTATACAGAACATACACAAAAAATTTCAGTTCATTATTTTCAAAACTTTTTGAGCAATCGCTATTCCTTGAGCAATTAAAAAAAAAACATACATTTCGAGTAAAACGCGCTTTAAAGTATAACATCTTGCTTAAAGTAATGGCATGTACTTTTACTAAAACACTTGTAGTTTTTGTTCCAGTGAACGGGAAATAACAAACTTGGTATTTTTATAAAGCTAATAAGATGACCTATAAAATAAAATCATAAAAAATAGACAATTTGTTTTCTGGAAAAATTCATAATTTTAGAGTAGTCGGATATCTTAAACGCAAGACCTACCAGGCTGGAATTTTAAACTAATTATACAACAGAACTAATAATCTAATTCTTAACTGGGTTTAAGCCTTTCTAAGGCCGTGGTAAGTATACTTACCATCCATAGTATTAATTTTTAAATGTCCTGGTGAGTTATTTTACTAATTTTCATTTGTGTTGCCATCTATGATAACTCAACAATTTTTTTAAAAAATTATGAGCCCTGGATCTTTTTGTTACCAACCCTTTCCGTAAAATATTTTACTTCCTTGTGGATCTAGCAACTAACAGTTCCTTTATTTTGTAAATATTATGTAGGAGAGATATGAGCGCTCAAGATCAACTAGATTTTCGTCTACTGCTATAGCATGCCTATTGATTTGAGGATTTCCAAGTCAGAAACGAAAAGGATGATCCATAAGTTACCTAAGCAGTAAAAAAAAGGGTTCCAGGCGAGGTGAGATCGAATAAAGTTGGTAATCATATTCCAATTTTACAGAATACACGCAGGTGCTTTCGTTTGAGCTCTATCAAGACACATCAAAATAGAACAAGACATATGTGCTCACCTATGATGTCCCGTCATGCGTATCTACGTGTTTTCCAAAATTTCATGGAAAATAATATTTTAATTTGTCATCTATGAATAAAAAATGCCATAGCACTCAATTCCCCCACCCAGTTTGTAATATTTACGAAATATATTTTATATATATAAAAAAGAAAGAAAAAAAAACATTAAGTTTCCTACTTTTTAATAGCCTCAATGTGGGCGGGGCAGTGGCGTAACGTACACCCCCACAAGCCCCCCCCCCATTACGGGGGGCCAAGTCTGACCGACTCCTAGTACGTATTAGGGCTTGGGGTCCAAAAGATGACTTTGCACGGGGGCTCTAATATTCTCTTTTACGCCACTGGGGCTGGGATAAGTAAACTAACCACCAAGAAAAATGGTGCCAAAATTCAAATTAATTTATCAAAAAATCTAAGTGAATTTCTTTTCTAAAATCAATCTCAATTCCAAAATATTTGTAAAATCCCTTTACTAAAAATAAATGACACGCGCGCGTTAAAGGGTTCAAATAACAAAAATTATAAATTATTAGTATTATTAACTTTTAGTAAACATAGTTATTTATTTGGAAGTGTTCTGATTTTTCCACGGATATGTTTTCAATTGTTTTCAGTAGGTATACATTTTCATATAAATATTTATATAATAAAATAATTTCTTGCCATGTGGAAACAAAAGAATTTTTGTAAAAAATTTTAGTATAATTGTTTTTAAAAATATACTATCTGTAATCCTTATTTAAATTGATGCTGGAAAAATAAAGTACAAAATAAATATTAATGACATACTGCTAAATAAAGAACGAAAACAGCCTCTTCCCAATTACACATTCTCTTCCCCACCCCTCCCTTTATTTTTATTTGAACACGTTTTGCATTTCTACATGAAACATCTGGTTATACTCTTAACTTACGTCATTTCGAAATAATCAATGCGTGTGACGTCACGTCGTGTAAGCCTTAAAAGGACTGCAGTTGGTGACATTTTCCAGAATGTGGAAAGGGTACTGAATGTTTTTATTCCCCATGTTTTTGACTGCAGATGGCGATTTTAGCGTAGACATGATCAGAAAATCTGAGTACTAAGAAAATTAATATGCTTTAATTCAGCAGTTATAATTAACAAAATTATACCAACTGTTTAATCATTAGCTGTCATATTTTTTTATTTTATGTTATTTTATTATACGCGCGTATTCAGTTATTACATGAAGATCCACTAAATTCTATTAAATCAATTTTAGTTATACAGAGCTTAATTCCAGTATTTTTACCACCGAGAGATTATTGTTTTAGGTATACCAAGACACTGTCCGTTCCTGCTTTCATCAGTAATGAACTTATTTTCAAAGATTTTACAGATATACATTTCTTTTATTATTCATTTTGGATTAAAGAAAAACGCGTACAAAAATTCAACAGTTTTTTTTTTTATCAATCTAGTAATTTTAACAAAATCAGAGGAATTCAAGAAAGAATTGAAATAGAATCAAATTATTAAGAATTTTTCTACAGTTCTGGCTTCTTTGTCAGTTGGCTTTTCTTCTTGGCATATTTTGGAGTCAAGTGAATTGTCCACGTAAAATGTTTGCATAAGACAGCGGGTTTGGCGGTAATTATTTGTTGACGTCGCCAATACAGCAACCCTGAAAAGAAACATAATAAATAGTGGGTTGCCAAGTGCAGTCAAAAACAAATTGTATCATTTGACATAAGTAGTATATTGTTTTGTCATTAACTAATATATACATTTATTTTTTTTTTAAATTTATTGCAGTAATTTTATTTTTACAAAAACTGTATATTTACACTATCATATATCCTTTGGGTCAACATTCAACAATAATTGCCGAAACTATTTATTTAAGCCTTAATTTTTATCTTTGGTTTCTGTATTCATTATCAAAGGAAGCGATAGAAACCCGGAAACTGCAAGGAGCTATTTTATTATTAGAATTATCCTTGGTTAAATTAATTAAAAATTTCTAAATGAAAAAATGGAGACGGTTATATAATAAAAGAAACACAGGAAATTGAAAAAGGGTAAAAAATTATCATAAATGCTCATTTATTTGAATTATGAACTAAAAAAAAACCGCTAATAATCTATGAAGTTAGGAACTTACTACCTTTTTAAGAATTTTTTATTTATAATACTTTAAATTTGCATAAGCAATATTTGGTGAGTATTCTGAAAAATTAAATTCATATTATTTATTCCATATATTCATTCTGAGTTTTTATTATAAAAGTTACCTGTGAAAAAAATACTTTATTTAAACTTAATTATAAAGCTTTGAAAAATATAATTTGTATCTTCCTGTTGCTTTATATAAACACATTTTATTTATTTTTCATAGTTCAATATGTGCGCAAACTTTACTTAGAAAACACAAAAATAAATCTTTATAATACAAAATAAAAAAAAAAAAAACTTTTTTAAACAAATTCAAAACTTTAATCATCCTTTTAAATGTAATTCAATTTCGAACCTTCGAACTGGTTATCAATCATTCGAAAAGTGCTCTTTTCCTCATCATGCTGTCATCTGTCATATTTCTGGGGGGAAAAGAACAAAAAAAAAAAAAAAAAAAATACAGGAAGTTATAATCTGTAGAAGCAAATGCGGAAATATGAAATAATATATTCCCCTACTAATTTGCTTTTCAATTACTGACCGTCAGAGGTCGAAAAGTCTATTGCTGCCATAAAATATAAATAAATAATAAAAAAAAAAAGGCTTAAACCGGACGATTTCACGAACTATATCACATTTGGAACGCTTCGAATTGTACAAAGGGAAAAATGGGACTTATGTGGAGTAACTAACTAGACTGAGAAACTCATAAAAAGATTTGGACAATGAATACAGCGTCAACTAAGCTATCTTCTTTTCAGTGTAGAATAAATTGTCATGGAAATATAGGCAGGATGATTTTTTTTATTCTAGAACGATTCTTCGAAAAATGAGCTATGAAAGGTTTCCACAGCAAACGATAATATTTCTAAAACTGGGATTAAGTTCTATTTTTCCTATTCTGTGATGTTTTCACCACATCCTTTGTTTTGATGAAATTGTAAGATATTTAACTGGATCAACACAGCTTCGTATATCATAAACAAGACCACCAAGAGCTTTTTTTTAAAAAACTAGTTCAGTTAGTATATCTGCCATTTTTCTGGGCGAATATAAGATTCATTTTTATGTTTGCATTTGTAAAATCTTTGTTCTAATTTTTTTAGAGCTCTTATTTATTTCCATTTATGTTTTCATGTAAATTATGAAGAAAAAAGAAATGGCAAAAAATTTGAATCCCTGTTTTGTTTTTAAAATTTTATTCCTATATTCTTACATCCATTCATAAATTAAATCGATATATATTTGCAAATACTCGTGAATCTTATTTACCTGTCTCATTCGTTTCATCTTCCTCTTTAAAATATATTAGAGTCCCTGAAATGTGACTTTCAATAGGAACAAAAACAAATCGGTCGTCGTTCAGAGCTAATCGATATATAGATCCAACCCTACTGTGAGTCAGACATAATCTACTTTCTTGTGTAGTTTCAAGATCTAGGAAATCATAAAACCAAATTACATATTGGATCGCTTTCAAAATGAATAGAATTTAGAATTATTTCATTCTAATGAAAATTAGTCATCCTTTTTGTATGTGAAAATAAAAAATATATGTTTATCTTTATCTGTTTCTTTTTATAATAAAATTCCAATATATTTCGAATTTTTAAAGGGAAAAAAATAATTTTAACATTCTTTTAAATGATTTAATTTTGGTTTTTAATCATGTTTGGTTTTTATCAACTGTGCGATATGTCCAGAATTCATTGAAATCTTACGACTGAAAACGTTTCTGAACTTCAGTAATAACAGCAAGTTGTAAGACAATTCCATATGTGGATATAGTAAAACACAGATAAGGAACTAAAAAGTTAAACATAGAATTAGTAAGTACTGGTTCTTTTGTGTGCAATGGGTTCCACTAGTTTAGTTACAAAATGATAACTAATACTATTAAAACAAAGCATAAATAGTATATGTTACGGTTCAAATAATAAATCGGTTACTATTGATAATAACATTCTATCATTAATAATGAACAACTCTGACTGTAATGTATGTACCATAATCACATAATTATGAATATACGTGAAAGAAAACATACATGATTTAAAACCACGTGGACAATTCAAGAATTCCGAAATATAAATATTGTTACAGAATAACTGGAGTATAGTGCGCTTCTCTGCCGAAAGGGTATTGTAGCTGGAAGGATGGTTTACATGCAGAAATAATATTCTTTCAGTCATGTTAAGTAAAAATGACCTTGGCAACAAAATTAGATATTTAGTTGACAAAACTAGACATTTGCTTTACTCGAAATTGTGATCAAGAATTTGTATTGTCATACTTCTCATAACATTTGAATCTGTGCCATTGTGGTTTTTTACGTGTGTGTTAATTGTTTTTTGTTGAAAGTAAATTGTTATATTTACTACAGAGTTCCCGAATAAATTTGGATTTACTTCAAATGAGCTAGCTGCCTGCTGGATATGGGTGAACCTTTCCAACATTTCGAAGTTGGTTAATCCATTTAATAATAACGAACACGGAGAAAGGCTTAATTTCATAGAATTTAGAAATCATAATTTTCTTGACACTCGAAATTGTTTGAATACAGATGTAGTTGATAAAAAGTTAATAATGCCAACAAAATAAACCATAAGCAAATGACGAAAATAAATAAGATATATTTAGTGCTGGAATTCGCAGTTTTAGTAAACTTTTGTTTTTGAAAAAGAAATAAAACTCTTTTTTGTTAAAATTTATTTGATTTTATTAATTTATCTAATTTTTTTATTTGTAGCAAAAAAATACGTAAAATTGTCTGTTGAATAATTACTCATTGTTTCAATGCAAAAAATAAGCAGTCATCATTACTGGAAAGCTTTTTAAAAATCTGATGCAAAAATATTCGGGACTCTGAAATCACAGAATTACAAACAAAACAAAAAAACTCTCAACACACTCGTTTCTTGCTTTGAAAAAATATAATTTCATAAACATGGGAAAATGAAGAGTTGAATTGAACAAATTATTCGCCTACTGATGAATAAAAAATTTGGGAAATTATAAAATTTAACCTGAATAAAATCTTTTGCATGTAATTTATATTTTGAATTACAATAACAGAGTTGCATCTTCCGTGATAGTATCTGCAACGAAACGCAAAATGATGCTGCGTACTGCTGTTGCCAAAAGAATGCAACAAAAGAAAAAAAATGGAGAAATAAATATTAAAGAATATTGTCTCGATTTATAACAATAGTTACATATCAGGAACACAAGTTTTATTTTGAAATACAAAAAAAAAAGTATATCTTTTGAAAGAGAACGCATTTCTTTAGAAATATTTAACTAAAACCTATGACACAATTTTTTTCATAAAAATTCATGAAACACTTCTTATCCATCTGCTAATGAAATAGTTTTTGAAAGAAGAAATTTTTATTTTTTGCATCTGTTGCTATTATTCGAAACATCCAAGAAAGTAAAAGCCATTTTGACTAGAAACGTTATTCACGGCTACGGTTGCCATAGTTACGTCAGATGACGTCATAAGCGGGTCATTTATCTTCCTTTACACATAGAAATATCGTCTACTAACAGAATTATGCACACGATTCTTATTTATTTAGTAATTTTCTGGGATTATTCAGTATTTAATAAGCCCACGCTAAATTACAGATAATCAGAAATATGTGGATACTTGTTTATTTATAAAGGAAATATTTGGAACGCGTTTGCTCAGAGTTATTGACTAAAAAAGACATTTCTGCTTCCTTGGGTTTATTTGGGGAAATAATTTATTCAAGTTCAGTTGTCATTTCGTTTCCTTGACGTTTGTTTTAAGGATAGTTCAAGTTACGAAAGGATGAGTGTTATTTCTTTCCTTGTTCCAATAAATAATTTATATTTAAGAAATGATGTGCAAAATAAATAACTCGGGGGGTAAGACATCTTCCTATGATTTGCATGCAATAGCAAGGCTGTAAACCATTTATTTGTGTCAATATTTTGTTGAAAATGTGTTTTAGCAAAGAAATGAACATTACGCTGTCCTCCTTTCCAAAAAGGAACAAAGTGCTAGGATTTTTTTTCTTTTTCATTTTACTTACAGTTATAATACTAATATCAAATACTAAATTTGTTTCTGTTGCTTTTATAAAAAAATTGGAAATGTATTTGCACAATGAATCTTCAAATTTGCCGAGGAAAAAAAATTCTAGAATAGATTTTTAAAAGAATTCTTTGAAATACAGAGTGATTTCAAAAAGAATGCAAAAAATGTTGGATCAATTATCCATTTGAAAAGATTTTAATTCTCTCTGCATCATATTCTTTAAAATCGCAGAAGAGTCCTTTAACCCTTCTTTGCATGATTTTTCTATCTTTCTTTTTTTGGAGGGGGGGGGGGTGAATCTGGGTGATATAATTCATGCTCTAGATGAAAGGAAAAGTGTTTAAGAAAATCATAGTATAAATATATAATAAAATAATTAAAAACATAAGCAATATAAAAAAAAAATTTTTAGTCAATTCCTGCTTCAACAAAGAAAGAAAAAAAAAATTTGCTACTTTTTTTAATAATTACAATTGATATAAATATGTATATACATATGACAGAATCACAATATTGAGGGGCAATTATTTTTTATTAATTGTCATTAAAATATCGTATTGTCACCCAAAAAAAATCGCGAAAAAAAATTTCAGCTCAAATTAGCACTTTAAAATGTGAGAAAAAGAAATCCTTTTAAAGTTTTGACACAAGTCGCCAAAATGGCCGCTAAGTCGTCAAAAATGATGCCAACGTTGCTGTATTTGTAATTCTTTGAATAATTAGATTTAATCAATTAACTTCATTAATTATAATTAAATTACCGTATTGTAATCCAAAATAATCGTGTATATAAAATTTCAGCTTAATTGAGCGCTTTAAAATGTATTTTATTAACGATTGAAAATTTGAAAAAGAAATATATATACATAAAAAGAGGGAATATAGGGAGAGAGCAATCTTACAGAAAGAATTGAAAAAAGAGCATGATTTGTCTGTGTTGTTGTAACAATGCACATCCGGTTTGGCTAGTTCAGCTGAAAAACCGGTTTTCGACGTCAACTTTTGCCATTGTTTTAACAGTTACATTGTTACAACAATGGAGATAAATCTAAGTTGGCGTCTAAAACCGACAATTAATTTATTTTAATTAATTAACCGGTAATTAATGAACTAATATTTGGAAAAACTATATTAACATCATCCACTACAAGCTTAAAAAATGTATTTGAACTTGATTGGATGAATAGAAAGAATTTTATTAATGACTGAAAATTTGAACAAGATAAATATATACATAAATAGAGAGAGAGAGTGTGAGCTAATAGTAGGAATTGAAAAACAGTATGCTGGAAATATCCACTCATCCTCATGCAAATTTACGTATTAAGCTAATATATACATCTTTGTATCATTCTTATTCTCGACGATAGTTAAAAAACAATTATTATTATTATTATTCTAACTTCATCTGCATCGAGGTACTAATTGTCATCAGAATTTTCGTCATCAAGTCCATCTTCTGATAGCCAACTGCCTTCTAACTGGCCCAAGTAATCTTCAATGTCCCCCTCTCTTCTAAATTTCTCTACAAAAATTACATGAAATAAACATTTTTTAAAAAACATTTTCATCATGCATCAGAGTGAAACTACACGGTCATGTAAATTTCTGTCACATGGTTTCAGGAAGATTATTTTGAGTATATTCGATACCAATGGACGAAATTCACACCAGACAGACGCCAAGCGGGGAATCACGTGACAAATTGGGCAACAATTGCACGTGTTTTGCATTACCGTGGTAGAACCGTATAAGCAAATTGTTGACATTCTTTAGTTTTAATTTTATCTAATTAAAATATGTGATATCATTGTATTTCTTGCATTATTCTAGTGTATATATTTGTTAGTAAATAATCTTAACAACTTTTTTACATAATTTTTGTTTTATTGTAATTTATTTATCTAATTAGGTATTCGTCTGCTTCGACTAGTGTTAGCTGGTGTATTTGTTTATAGTTCTTGATTCACTTAGATATAGCTCTCAGTTATTTTAGTTCTCAATTAATTTTGTAGTTCTTTTTTTTTATATTCGATGACAAATTTGTGAGCAACATGTCGCTTACCGAGCCTGATTGCTCAGTGAATTATTAATTTTTTATCAAAAGCGTTGTAAAAGCAGAAATGAAGAGAGTAAAGTACAAGTCATCTGCTCAGATCAGAACAACTTCTGAGGTAAGTTATAAATTATTTTGTGTTCTAATTTAGATACTTTCTGAAACTATAATGAATGCGTTGCTATTTACTCATTTATGCTTTAGTTTAACTTCATTGTTATAAAAAACAAAATAGGTTTTAATAACATTAATATTGTTATTTATCATTGAATTATAAGTTGATTCTAAAATATTAAAAGTAATGGCAGCTATTCAAATTTAGCAGCTTTTTAAACTTCTGTAAAAGAAATGTGAATGGACAAATTAAAATTTTTTTAATAGCTATATTATCAATGATAAGTTTATAATTTGATTCTTATATTTTAGAGTAGCATTGAATATCAATTGCATTGTTTTCTATTTTAATGAATATTCATTATTATGCTTTAGTCATTACATAGTTATTGCTATTTATGAGTAAATCCTAATTTGATTCCAACACATTAAAAGTAAAGGCAAGAAATGCCAAACCATTTTGATAAAGAAATGTAAATTTTTTCATTTAAAACTTAAATTCAATATGGAGAAATGTTGTGTTTACATTAAGATTCTCCCAAATTGTTACTAATTTTTCTTATAAGGCATAGTATTTTTAAATCAAGCACTTTATGATGTGTTTTTATATAAAAAAAAACTGTTAATTTTCACAAATTTAAAATTTTCATTCATATAATTTATTTATTTAAATTATGGTCTTTAGATAAAATAATTGAATATAAATTAAGCTGAAAATTAACTTTGGTACAAATCTTTCAACATTTATTAAACAGTAGACTAATATGTAAATACCAAAAACTCATAAATTTACAATCTAATTTTAGAATTTATTTCTTTTTAATATTTAATACTTATTACGCAATTGTCGGGTCAACAACCAATTTGGTGTATACCTCATTTTGAGTACAACTTTTATTCACTAATTGTTACAATGGAAATTTTCACCATCATGCAAAGGGTTAAAAAGTAAAAAGAAGAATTTGATTTAAAGTTACGCCAAACTTCTAGGCAATACGACGACTATTGGAAAAGAAAATCGTAATTCTCTGAGAACCATGATCAAGCAATGAAGAAGGAGCTGGTACCTCCATCCGGGTTCTCCTTTTTTCAAAGGGGGAAGTCCAGGGTCGAAGGTCCACCATTCATATTTCGCCAAACATATTCTTTGTTGTTGTTGTTGCTAATGCCACCTGTCTGACGTAGTCAGATCAAGGCCCACGAAATTCATCGTGGCATCGGGCTATATTGTACGCCTGTCGTTAGCTAAGCTTTGAGCCCCATGAAGGTGACAGTACGAATTTTCTCGATGCAACACAATAGATGGCGGCACCATTCGGACCCACTGAATTTAGGAGCACGTACTCCGTGTGTACTCGGAGGGTATTTGGTGGCATCGGGCATCGAACCCAGGCTTTTCGGTCTGGAGTCCGATGCTCTAACCACTAGGCTACCCACGGCTCCAAGATTTTCTGCGTCCAGGGGCCAAAATGAGCTCAAACTAGCACTGACGTACATATTTTAAATTTCATGCCAACAACACTATCATGCAAAACAACATATATGTTGTATTGAATATAAATAAACTAATGAAAAATCAGCATAAAATGTGTGTTTAATTACAAGGTAGAATGAAACCTTGATTGAATGCAAAAATTGTCAATTCATTGAATTTTCTTATTTTTAAAGACAGGAAGGATATAATGAGCATTTTTTTGTGATATTTATTATAAGAATTTCACTTAATATTGATTAATTTGTGCTATTTGAAGAGCGTCTTTTTGTTAACTCCTTGCGACAATTTATTTTTTAAAAAATGGAGATAATAGGATTTTTTTGTGGTTTTTAGATTTGTTTAGTTCATTTTTAGAAAAATATGCTAAAATTAAGAAGATAAATTATTAACAAAACAATACAAAAAATGGGTAAAAATTTACAAATATTACATAAACGGGGCCCATTTTGTACAAAAAGTTTATGAACAAATTTTAAATTTTGATGTGTTGCTTTGAAATGACCTTCAGGAAAAGACATATTTTAATTTTCACAAAAATTAGAGCACTTTATTTTGATTTTTATGAAATTGCTTTTAAGAAAAAACAGTGATTTTTTTCGCATAAGGGACTGTAAAATTTGTAATAAAACAGTGATTGATAAATCTGAAGATTAAGTTATTTCTACTATTATACAGAACATACAGACACAAAATTTTAGTTAATTATTTTTAAAACTTTTTGAGCAATCGCTGTCTCCGTTCGAGCATTAAAACACACACACATTTCGAGTAAAACGCATTTTAAAGTATGGCATCTTGTTTAAAGTAGTGGCTTCTGCATTTACTAAAACACTTATAGCTTTTGTTCTAGTGAACGGAAAATAATAAACTTGGTATTTTTAAAAGTTAATAAAGCCCTATAAAATAAAATCATAACAAAAAATTGTCAATTTTTGGCAAAATTAATAATTTTAGGATAGTCAGATACCTTAAATCAAATTGTTTCGCATAAAGGGAAATCAAGCATATGGTTAAAAAAGGCTTTTTAATAGTTTTAATTCTTAACTTATTCAATATAATTGAAAGGACTGAGCGCATTATTTGTTCAATAAACTTATCCTATAGTCCTATAGAAAAACTTTATAATTTTATGGACGCCATGAATCAGCAGGTCTGGGAACCATTTGCCATAATCTCTCTCCACACACACACACAAGCCTCCCTCTACCTCTCCAAATCAATCTCCCTTAGCCCTCTAGTACACTTCATTGATATCTCTCCCCCTCGAGCGGTCAGATTGATAAAAACCACCCCCCTGAGCATATATCACTCGCGTCTCCATTTTCTATACTCCTCAACCCCACAAACAGTTACGTCATGCTACACAAACAACAGAATATGCGATGATAAATCGTCAGCTTTCGTCTTGAGTGACAAGACACTGCACAGACAGAACCAGTGCATCTTCCACACCGATCTTTTGGAACAGATACACAACCTCGTTTGGGGGCACCCCGCTTTTTTTTTTACAGGTTGGCGTCTTCTGCCCACGCTGGTGGACCCTATTGTTCGATTTGTGTGAGGAGAAGGGGAAAGGATGGAGATTCGATGCGAAATCGTTTGCACGTACGCAGATCGGGATCTGTGGAAGATTTTGCGGCGCCACAGTGTCGGTGACACAAATAGAGGCTATCGAATTTGGCGAGAGCAATTATCTGGTTACAGAAAAAGAAAAAGGTCATTTGGCGTGTTCTTGTGTGGTTGGCTAGCTGAAGGGAATCATTAATTCAATTTGTTTACGTGAATTCGAGTGGTCTAGATTGGGGATGAGGGGTCGCGTTGCACTCGAAGATGGATGACCTTTCATTGAGGTGTCTTTATCCAGTGGGTTCGAAATGAAGTTCAGCTAAAAAGAAGAAGGGGGTTGAAATCGAAAAAGAAATTTGAAGAACACTGAACGTTGATGTTTCGTTTCTGTTCTTTTAATTTGCTTTGAAAGTTATTTATTTGATTGATATTGTGAATCACGGCTGTTTATTTTAACTATTGATATGATTTGAAAATTTTCAATAAGAAAAGAGAAATGCGTGAGTAATTGTAAGAGAAATAACTTCTTTGTGAACTATTTTTGGTTAACTGCTCCATATTTTCTTGAAAGAAGACTAAATAATTGGATTTAAACTGTACAATCTGCACACACACACACATATATGTAGAGAGAGAGAGAAAGAATTTAATAGCGTATTGGTTCCTCAACGAGACATTTGGATCATGTTCCTTTTCTTGTTATTGGCAATCAAATAATGTAACAGAGAGAGAGAGAGAGAATATTTTAAGGAGAAAAAAGAAATGAACGATATGTCCCTGGACAAATTAGGGATGGACAACACAATTTCATAAAACTTCTTGACAATGATGTAAACAAGGGAGGTTGGAGGTTCACCCCCCTACCCCCTCAAAGAACAACATATTTTGAAGAGAAATTATCCCTCAGGGTGCTTGCATCTACGTTGTGGCCGCGGTAGCCTAATTGTTATGGTCACTAATTCGTGGCCGGAAAGTTACGGGTTCGAGTCCTAGTGCCACTGAAGACCCGCCGTGCGAAGAGGGCCAATGCACCTTAAATATTTCAAGATTCAAAGTCCTCCCGTTGGTGTGGTGCCAACTCAGGTGTCATTTCGTCATCCTCGTCATTTGACCATAGTTCAAAATTACGAGGTCCGTTTGGAAAAGCCCTCGTATTGCTTTTTGTGCGACGTTAATTTACTCGTCTACGTGTAACCCCTAGCACCACCACACACATAAGACAGGTCTATGTGTACGCCACTGCTTCTAGGGATGTACTAATTTAAAGTTTTTTAGGTAGAAATTTTTTTTAGTTCGCTAAGTTGCTTTCAATGTGTTTAGAATAAAGTAATTAATGTAACTCATTATATTACGTCAGAAATAATAATTTTTACACTCAAATAAATTAGAATTTACAATTACTGAAAATTTTTTGAAGCACAATTAAGCTATTAACTCAAAAATTATTTTTTTTAGGAACAACTTCATATTTCTTCACATCAGATATCAAAATAATATGGCGCTCTAAATACATATTTTATTTTTGAAAAAAATGGAGCAAACATTAGGAGCAACATTATTTCCTCAAAAACATCAGTAATTATCAACCGCCAGTAAATCTCAGTGGCAAACAAACAGGTGGGGGGGGGGGGGGAGAGATGCAGCATCCATAGGACAACAGATTTTTAATTTTTACCGTAGAGATTAACGTTCAGCGTTTTCGTCTACGTGTTTTTTGAATGTAACCTCCCCCCATATTAGTGGTCTGTGCACGCCACTGCAGTAAATTCAGCATAATGTAAACACAAAAAAATACCCCGCGTAAAATATCTATCGCACTAAGAATTACCTTCAACGTTAATTTTTTTTTTCGTTTGTCATCAAAAACCGAGTAAAGAATAGACATTGATTCCATGTAGAATATAATTATCATAAAATCGACATCTTACTATCTCTTATGTTGAAAAAAAAAATCTAAAAAAACCTTTTATTTTTTTAAAAAATTCTTTAAGACTATCTCATTTTTTCCACAAAAAAAAAAAAAAAAAAAAAAAAATACACACACAGCAGCAGCAAACGACATTGTACATCATCGTGTATAATAAATACAATGCCAACTTCAAGACCACTTATTAGAAGTACACGTCTTAATTCTTACTGCGTGAAGGCGTTCTTTCAGGGACAACCTCAGCAAGACCTGCTTTCTTCAAGAAGACATTTTACGAAATCCAGATATTGTCCCTCGATTCTTCTGAAAAGGTTGTTCCTTTTTTTCAGATCAAAAGAAAGGACAATTTTGTTCTACGCTGATAAGAAAGGCAAGCAGACAATAACTTTTATAGCCAAAAGAAGCTAAATTTGGAATTCTATGTTCGAAATCTGCATGAGATGTATTGTCTTCTTTAACCATATATTCCACAATACGTCTAAAATGAAAAACAATGAATTGTATCGTGAACCTTACACAGAAAGGTCGTGGAGTCGTGCTTTGATTGTTGTCATTACGCGATGCCATCTATAGGCTGTTTTGTGAACTATTTTTGATGATTGATCAGTTAGATTATTTTTACACTGAAAAAGTTTAAATTCAGAACTGATACACTGGACGAATGCTATTATTAAGAAAGAAAGAAAAAAATTGTGATGAATCAATATTATTCAGTTTCGAAAGCAAAACAGAATATATTTTGTTTTTGAAAAATGGAAATTGAGATTTCCATACTTTATTCTATATGAATTCTAATTACACGAATATCGTACTTTTCTAATGAAATTGATTTTTCTGTAGCAGCTTGAAAATTCCAGAAAAAGATATTAATTAGATTAAATATGGCGCTATATGTTGAGAAAATTATTGTTAACATAAAATATTATGCATTCAATGCTTGAAAAAATATTGTGAAATTTAATAATGGTTGTGAAGAACATTTCTTTCGAAATAAATAAGTTTTTGCTAAATTCGTGAATTTTGATTTCTATAGTGGAAAAAATACCTTGTGCATGAAAAAGTTTTAAATATCGAATATTTTTTACCAACAGTTTTACTCAGAAAAGTATTCGAAACGTTCACACACACGATAAATTTAGGGTTAAATTTCTTAAAATGTTTTATAAACAGTAAATTTTGAGAGGACTATTTTGAGACACTTCAAAACATAACATAAGAAACACCAGTAGCTTAATATGAGAAAAGTAGAAAGTCAGAGAACTGTTCTTTGCGTAAGATGTTATACTTTTACCCTTTGTGAAATACATTCTATGCAGAGGCGGATTAAGCGGGTGGCGACCTGGCGGCCGCCAGGGGCCCCCAACTCTAGAGGGACCCCAAGCTTGATGGATTCCACTTATAAGTTCAACGTGCAAAACAACAACAACAAAAAAAAGATCTTGAACCGAAATTGCAACCCCGATATTTCCTCGCTTTTTGAGTCGTGTAGCAGGCCTAGCCATCTTTTTCTTGTAAATCTGTATTGTTGCAATTTGTACAAACTTTTCACAAGCATTTTTTTCCCCGCCCAAATTTTATTTCAACCAAATGAATGCTATTTAAATCAAACAAGTTCGTTTTCAGTTTACAGGCGTGCTTGACTACTCTCGGGTACATTTTACAATGATCGAAAAAAAATCCGAACACCAAGTAAAAAATATTGTTGACTAATAAAACTTCGGCAATACAAATCGGTAATAGGCTACCTATACAAATGTACAGGTAGCATATTAAATTGATTAAAGTTTCAAGATCACAGGTTCATGCAAGCGAGAGTAGAGCCATTTCAAATGTGAAATAATGATACATTAAAAACTGGTATAACCGCCACAATTTTAAACGCAAGCATGCAAACGGGCATGCCTCGTGTCGTACTGGTACCGGATATCAGTATGTGGGATGGAATTGCATGCTTGTTGTTCTTGGTCGGTTATTATAAGGTTGTTTAATTCTGGTTGTGGATGAAGCTGACATTGCGTTCAATGATGCCTCATTTCTACTCGATTGGAAGATCAGGTGATCAGCAGGCCAGCTCAGCCTCACTCTTTGAGCTTGTTAGGTTAACAGGGATAGGGGCACGATATCCTGTTGCAAAACACCCTTGAATGATGCTTATAGATGTAGTGCAACAGTTTGCTTATCTCAGACTGGCTATTTTAGTTTGCCAGTCAGGGTATGAACTAACCTCGAAGGTGCTCCATCAATCCAAGAAGGTGCACTTCACCAGCCGCTGTTGGTATTGATATTAAAGAAATAAACAAAATTAAAGGAAATCTACAAGGGCAATTGAATCATTAATTTTGGCTATATGGCAGTTAATGGATCAGAAAGAAAACAAGATATAAAACTCAATACACCAATAAAATTTATCGAGTTGTAAGAGAAATCCTAATGTAGAAATACTTTTGAAAATATTTTTAACCATACCGTTATCTCGAATGCATCAGGCGAAAGATCTTTTTCAGTTTTAAAACGTGTTAAAATAATTTAAGAAATACTATGGGAGAAAAGACAAACATGGCCATATTATATACAGAACAAAATGTTTTGGACAAAATAGATATGGCAAAAATAATTGATGAATTTGCCAAAGAGAAATCAATTTGTATAGCTAAACTGTAAGCTCTTTAGTAAGGTTTTTTTTTTATATACAGTTAAGATTTTTCTTTAACAGTTGAGTTTTATTATTAGCAATACATTTTATTTTGAGAATTTAAAGTAAGCGGCTCTTTTCACTATTTTAGTGTTTCGACTCTTGAGCCCATGGGCCTCAAACCTTTTACCGCCAGGGGCCTCCAACTACCTTAATCCACCTCTGATTCTATGACTAGAATAACACCTGTCTGGTTGATGAGGCGTTCAGGACAAGTTGGCAATCGTTCGATAAACACTAATACAATTCAACAAGAGATCCCCAAACAAAAAATTGAGTAATCCCGAATTTAAAAAAAAATGGAATAGAATTTTGTAATTAGATCAAATGACAGACGCATTGACTGATGAATATTAAATTCCAGACAGGTTTGTAAATAGTAGATTGCACTTTCTGAATCATATTCGATTTAAACTGCAGAATAATCGCAATGTAAGAAACACATAACACAACATCTGTTTTTATTCTGTTTGAACTTCGAGCATGATTTAGAAATTAGTATTTCGTTTGTGAAAATAGTGAAAAAGAGTGACAGGGCAATTACGAAATAATGGTGTGATAATTGACGCTAGGGGATATTGTTTTCGTTTCTCACACAATCCAGACGATTTTTCAAATCATTATAATAGGCGAGAAACAAAATACACCCAATTATGTATTCACACGAACTTCTTTTACACAATTCTGATTTAACACGAATTAGAGGCAAATTAAATTATCTCTTTATACGACTTGTTTTGACTAAGACGATTGACCCAAATTCTATGAAGAGAAAAATTTGTTTTGCTTTCATTTTTACAACTGCGACATTGGAAACGAGGAATTTAATACTGTTTCTATTTGTAATAATTCCCCGAATTTTATAATCTTAATATGGAGTTTTGTCTGCTTTGCTAATATCAAGATATCGAGCTCACGATGCCAAACACGGCGATTAAGGTACGTGAAAGAATAAAAAAACTGAGAACGATACACGATGAGGAGATATTAAACTGGTGCTCGAATCTCCAGCTGATTAGCGAATGAGTGGCTGGAACAGACTACAGATATCTTTAGCTGTATTATTAACGTTACACCCTGTTGAGAGAAAAAAACATGTTCAAGGCAACGAAGACCCTTAGTGATGGTATAACAGCTACTTCATGAAAACTATCAATCACTTGATCAATTTAAATACGACATCGAACTTTTGTTGTTGTTTCTGTCTGACGGTGTCAGATCGATGCCCACGAAATTCGCCATGGCAAAGAGCTAAATGTACGCCAAAGGTTAGCCGTAGCTGTGAGCACCATACAGGTGACAGTACGATTTTTGCCTCGGTTCCACTCCAATTTTGAGGGAGAGCATCCTGGAGGTGGTCAGGGGTCTCAGTAAGTTAAAACCTTATCGAAAAATGCACCGTTCTCTCTCTTTATCGAAATTGACAACAGATACATCTTTACTGAATTGTTAACTAAGTGTTTCGAGTCCTAGGAGTTAGACACTTCATGAAAGCTGCAGGTATAGAATTGAAAATCTTTCTAATGATGCTCCAGGCCATCTGGTCATAGAACATTCAAATGTGTTTTCTTCCAGTATTTTGGTGCGTTTGAATATATTTTAACACTGAAAAAATAAATATGGAGAATTTCCTTCAACTTTAATCACACGCGGAAAAGAATCCGAAGGCTTTTCTTTGATACACGTGGGAAATAAAAAAAACCCCTACATCTGAAGCAAAATGTATTTCATAAGATTTGAGGCCTATTATTGCTTTCTATTTAAAAAAAGGATTTAAAATCAAAAAAAATTTTCAAGCATCGAATAGTTTTAATATTTATAAAATTCACGTGATTGTAACACACGCGTCATATGGTTGCTTTAAAATATATTAAAAAAAAAAAAAATCATAAATGAGCAGTGTCTTTCTTCAACACAGAAAGTAAGAATGCTATTTAAAATTAGAATGTACGAAAAACACACATACATATTGAACACATTTTATACACGAAAAAATAATGAACTTTTTGATATTCTCCTTCCTCAACATTAAACTGAGTCTTCAGACACTAATTTCACACGCAAAGAAAAAAAAATTCCTCTTGACCGTATATAAATCACTTTAGAATTAAAATATCTCGCTTCTGACGACGTAGGAAATGCCTTGGTAATATTTTCTGGCATTAAACATTCTTTGCTGAGATCTAATTTCTGAGGTTGGGTGCAACTAATCAAAAGAGATTTTTTTTCTTTTCCTTGTGAATAAACGTATTCATTTTTTTGCGCGGATATATGAGCATTTTAGCTAAAAAGCTCTGCTTCTGTTAGCTCTTTGGCTTGAGAAAAAATGTACTTAGAAAAATGTAGGAAAACTGATTTATGGATCAGCATTTAAAGATAGAAGGTCTTCGTCCTTCTCGCAGTTGCATCACGACACTACTAAAAGGCAGAAAATTAATGGACTAAATTCATGTGACGTCATTATCTCATGATAATTTTAAACCACGTGTTTTTAGCCAATCAAGTTCAAAAACACATGTGACGTCATAGTCACGATAAATGCAATATAAATCAAATAACAACAATATAAAACAACAATATAAATAATAAAAATATAAATAAATCATGGGCAAAATTCATGTGACGTCATGGTCACGTGATAACTACAATCACGTGTTTCCAGCAAATCAGTTCATAAATTCGTGTGATGTCATAGTCACATGAGAAATGCAGTTATAAGTTTTCAGGTAAGTTCTCAGTTTTTAGTTCAAGGTCTTCGCTGTTGCCAACTTTTGCTTCTTGTAGAACCTTTCTTAAAAAAAGTATTTGTCAACTATAATAACTCACACTAGCAAGCAAAATACCCCTAATTTAAAAATACATGGATAATATAAGAATTTTTTTTAATTTAAAAAACTTTTTGATGGAATTATTATTCATAAGACTTGAACATCTTTACCCAATTCTAAAATTTAAAATATCTAAATTTTACAAATAGAACAATAATATGTCAGTTTTGAAATCAATGGAGAACATATGATTAACTTTATCATGCGACCGTCATGAATTTAACACATTCTTCTTTTCAACTTAAAGTTACGACGAAATAGCAAACGATTTTATTCAACCAAATATGCTATTATACTACCAAACGATATTTTAAAGAAACGTTAAATAGGAATTCCCAACTATTAATTCCATTTACTTTTTTTATGTATTAATGTACTTTTTTGGCTTTTGAAGGCTTAGAGCATGGGTGTTTAAACTATAATCGCTTGTGGGCCCATTGCAAAAATAATTTTTTTTTCTGGGCCGCACATGCAATATTTTTTTAACAAATTGAAATAAAAATTAACTCTATGTAGTTTTATAAAAATAATTTTTTTAAATTTGAATTAGACATGAATAAGTGCACATTTATTTTAAATTTGTAAAACTTTCGTTTCATTTAGTTTGGAAAGATGGAAAAAAATCTAGTTAATGAGATGAATGAATTGTGAGTTTGTGTTGAACAAGCAAATCGATATCGGGTTCAATAGACGAAGTTGCAATTCTTCATGCATTTTCAAGATGTTGGTCAGTGAATTTTGTCCTATTTTTGTTTTTTGTATGTTTCATTCTCGGAAAATAACTGTTCACAAATATAAGTACTGCCAAAAGCTGTGAAGACATTAATAAAGCATGAGTGTGAAAAAATGAGGATATTTTTCGCGGTGCAGGTAATCTGTATAAAACTCCAGTACAGAAACATTCCCAAATTTTTCTTTCAGTTGAATGTCACTTTGCAGTTCAATGCATTCCATTTGAAGATTTGAAGGTAATTTATTTATTTCTAGAGAAAAATGGGTAGAAAATATATTGAAATACAATTCGTTTTTTCGAATATCTTGAAATCTTCTTTCAAACTCTTTAATTGAATCGAAAATTAATGCAGCATATTTTGTGCATACATTTATTTTTTTTAAATAAAAATGTGGAAATTGAAATATTTTCATAATTTGTGGTTGGGCCGCATTTAAAAGCTTTTGAGCCGCACTTCAGACAAGCATGGCTTAGAACTTTAGTACAGACGGAACAAGTGCCTATTTTAAAAGTGTATACGTTGTATAATCTCCCCTTTGCTCTGCTTCGCTTCACTTCACTTCCTCTTCTGAATGAATCTATCCGTAACTTATTATCCATCCCGCACACTGTTTACCACATCCCTCTTAAAACACTGGATCAAAGGTTGGACCCAATTTCCTTTCGGTAACGGTACTATGCATTTGTACAGTCACATGTCAAGGCCACATAAAAAAAAGTGAGATAGAACTTATTTTAGTGTTATGCATGTGTGCATGAAGACACGCATTCGGGGTTCATCCGGGAAGGGTGGTACAGAGAAATTCGTCTGCAAGATGACACCCCCTCCTCTTCTCCAATTATCCAGAATAAGAGCCAAAGATGAGAATATTAGATAAGAGAGGGGGGAGGGATCTGACGTCAGCGCAAGGCCTACTTAAAATCCGGTCCTGGAAGATCAAAAAAGAAGTAAAAAGTGCCCCTGCAGATTTTTCAGCCCTCCCCCCTCCATTTTTGGCAAAAGTTGCTGATCCATTGAAAATGACCCCCTCTAGTTACAGGACGCCTGCGGATAGAGTTCCCGCATAACTGACTTGATTTTTTGTCGTTATTATTACGCCGCTTCCATTTTTTATGGACACTCCCCGCTGCCACCCACCTTCTTAGAGGTCGGGAGGGGCTTAAAGACCCCTGCGGATGAGAAGGTTGAAAGACGGGGATTGGGAAATAGGGATCGTCTGTAAAACTCGGCGAAGTGATGGCCAAAAAATGGAAAGTATGAAAAAGGCTAATCGTCCCGCTGTGTTTGTGGGCTTGATGGTTTCCATGGCAAATGTACAGGATAAATAACTTTTCCAATGTGAAGTTTATGTATAAATGACGTTATGAACAAAATTTGCCAATATTCAAACTTCTTTCGAAGCTATCGAATTTTTATGTTTTGTTGATTCTGAAACTCAAATATGTGATTCATATTATAGTTAAACTGATGTATCATTTCAACTTCACAAAAATACGTTGTATATTGAAGATGCTCATATTTTTATGAAATATAAATATTTCCTTCTGCAATAAGATTACAAAAAAAAAATTAAAAGAATCCTCTCTCTTCACATTTCCTCTAAAAAATTGTGTTTTTTATAATGTGTTTTTTATAGTTTTTGTGTTTAGTTTATAATGATTGGCGTACACAAGAGTGAGATTTGAGGGCTTCAAACCCCCTCCCCCCACTAGACCCAAGATATTTTTTAAATTTTAGCATAAAGACTACACCTTGGTCTTTTGCCCCTACGCTTTTTTTGAAATATAAGCCCATCCCATAAAAGCAATCTGTGTGTGTGAGTACGCCACTCATTCTATGTGATTAATGTAAAAAATTTCAATTTCTTTGAATCTCAATTAATGTATTTTATTTTTTATTAAATGTTTAAAAAAAGGATAAATGAAGTTCCATTAAAAAATTTAAATGTATATGTTATTTGCAGGAGGGCAAGTAACAGTTGTGGCGCTCGAAAATATTTTTTACTTAATTCATGATCGTACGAGTTGAACAATTTCCACGCATTAGAAAACTAAAAATAACGTACATGTTCGAGAATTCAATAAACATTTATTTATCAGATACGGAATACTCAATAAGTATTCTCACACCCATGATAAAAATTACTGTATAAAACTTGAACTTTTCTGTGTTTATATAAAATAATTAAACTCACTCACACGAATACTTTTCTCCCAAACGATTGATTTACATTTCAGGGGGAAAAGATATCGATTAACAAATCATAATGTTTTAATAAAAGAAATTCATTTAATCACACACACACACGCGTATCTTTGAAAAAAGAATCATATTCATATTTTAACGATTTTTGACGCATTTTTATTTCAATTCTAATGATCTAATATTTTTAATGTTGTGGCCCTACATCCATCACACATATTTTAAACAATTTTCGCTTCATTTTGAAATGTGTCATTTCTTTCCACACGAGTAAAAATTCAAAACTTTAAATTCGAAAACAATACTATATTCATGCTCCATAAGCAGTAAACATTCGTCAGAATAATTAAACCAGAATATAAAAATCCAATTTTGATTTATGATGGTCCTGCAGTCTCTAAATCCGTCATACAACTGGCTACGAAACGAAAGATTTATTATCTGCCATTTATTACGCAGTGAAACGATTCATTTACCCAGACACTATTTATTCAATATGTTTCATGGATTTAATTCAAATGTCCTTAAAGCCTCTGGCTCTACGAAGTCCTTGCTAAGTCGTCAGATTTGACCTTATGTAAATAATTTTATTTCGTAAATGGAATTTTGATAAATATCGCTTTGAGAGTTAAGTTGACTGTAAATTAATTTCCAAGAATCGTTTGCCCTTACAATTCACGGAAATTCGGATACATTGGGAAATTATTTTCGATTTTGAATCAGAAGGAACAAATATTCTTCCTGTAACTTAATATATATCTAAGAAGGATATTATTAACCCTACTTAACAATTTTAACTGTTATGATCGTATTTATTCGTGACAATAAATAGTTTCTTATCATTATAAATTACTCAGTACATTTCGAATCTTAACAAAATAAAACATTCTGTTTTTAATTAAAAGTTTTAAATTTAAAAAAAATGTTTTTTTTGTTTTATAAATATTAATTTTCAATTACAGATGCTTAAAAGTAAATTTATCAAAATTCGATATCTCTTCAGATTCTAAAAAATTAAAAACTGTTTCTTAGTCATTAACAGCATATGGCTTGAGAAATTTTTTATTTATCCATATTTTTGGTCTTTGAGAAATTACTAGAAAAATTATATTTAATTTTTTTAATCATTGCATCAATATTTTATTCTTTTATGTTTCGAATTCCTCATCTTCTTTTTACATCGGTTTTTTTTTTTTATCAAATTTTCTCTAGAAAAAAGAACATTATTCGTAATTTGCCTGCCTCTTTAGATATTTTCCTTTTTTAATGAATCCTTTATGAAGATTAATGAGAATTTTCTTTTCTAAACTGATCAAAGTTTTTAACATGTTGTTTTTAAATTACAGAACATAGTATTAAAACAAATAAATAAAAAATGGTATTAAAGTGCATTAGAAAGTCATCAATAATTTATTCAAAATATTTCAGTAAATGGTTTATTCTATCTTTTGTACTGCTTGCATATCAGTAATGGTAAAAATTTTATATATTCATAAATTTAAGTAAATATCATCTTAAAATTAGTTCAAGTGATTTTGTGTTTTTAATGCAAAGATAAATCTGAATTTGCTTATGCATACAAATATGCATTTCAAATAATTCTAGTTTTATGGAATTTTAATTGTTATAATTTTTTTGTTGTATTTATTATTCGTACGCATAATGGACATTTAGACGGAATTTTAAAACTCGTTATATTTTATTCACATTTATCGAATTATTTGTAACCGGTTCACTAAAGTAGTTTTAACTTTGTTCTCAATTCTATAAGTATCGGTGTTCCCTGGTTGATTTTAAAGAATTCTTTAACCGAAAGTTTCCCAACTATATCAAAATTACTTGAAATCCATATTTATTTATACAAGCTTCCATGATACATTTTGAATTAAATAAATAGAGGATTCCCTATGTATTTTTATTGAGCATAACCATAGCAACCAAATTCTGGAGACAAAAATGTATTCCTGTTCTTAAGAGTATGGAGAAGTTCTCTTTTATAAAAATAATAATACTGCCAAACAAATTATGCTAAGAATCAATGGCAACAACGGATCCAAAAATAAACGTTCCACAGAAAAACATATCACGCAATAGAGAAGTAGGAAATCTATGATCGGATTTGTAAAGTTGACATTTGTAAGGTTTGAAGCACTTATAAGGTTTGTCACTGTGCTACATTTGTGCCCGATTTAAATTTGATAAATATTTATTCTTGGCAATCTCTGAAGAGGAAAGTACAATTACTCATGCCAGAAGAAAAATTCAGCGTCTTAGTATGTAAAAACAATATGTTCTGCAATTTTCTGAAATTACTTTAAATAATACTAAATAAATTTATCGAACAGATGAAACATTTTATTTCCTTTTTTAGAATAATATTTATCTATTTCCTTCTTAAATAATACATATAAAGATGAGAAGTAAAATAGTCACTACTTGAGAAATAATTGTAATTTTTCATAAATTCAAATTCTACGAGCGGTAGTTTTTTTAAAAAAAAATACAAAACAATAACCACGGTTATATTGTTTTCTAAAGATCTTATTTTAAATCATGTAATTTGTATGCCATTATTGTAAAAGAGTTATTTAATAATCAAACATTTACTAAAAGGCAGTTATGTATGTAAATGTATTTTATCATGTGTATCACACTGAAGAATATTAATAAACCAATTAAAATACAAAAAAAAAAAAATGCTTTTCCTTTTGAGAATTTTACGTAATTTATTGTTTCTTCTATCAAAAACTAAATAAAATTTTTTAAAAAAAGTTCAAAAGCTGTAAATAAATATGTTTAATGTGTATTCCCCTCCCCCTTTTCTTCTTATTTATTTTGATTAAGTTTTATTTAATGAAAAAAAATCCTCAATTGTGAATAAAATTCTAATGAAAGAATTATAAAGTACTTCAGAATTACAAACTGTAAAAAATGTTGTACATATACCAAATAAACCTGGGACATTTCAAAACGAACTGAGGAATTTCTCAAAAAAACATTCACACAAAGGTCGCCATAGCAACCCCAAAACCCACGCTTTTACACTTCGTAAATTACACATAAACATATTTACTTGAAATAATTCTGCTTACGTGCACAGGCTCACACAACATTACAAAGAATGAATCAATGCTGTGAATAATAACAAATCCTGAATTAGTGTTCGACAGTAGCGTGGAACACGCGACCTGGACGCATTGATCGGATTTCATGAGGGTAGGGGCCCCCTCCGGTCCACCTGCTAAGGGCGACCCCCTCTTCCGTACAGAGGTCACGTGACGAGAGCGGTTCCCACGACACAACCCAACATCTGTCATACCAGCCAAGTCAGCTGGGAGAGCAGACGATTCATAAAAAAAAAAACCAAAACATAGTATGGAATCAGCTGGTTGCTCACTCGGCCACCACTGACGAATCAGGATTCACTTCATAGTGGCTTGCTTGTTGCCATGCGCTTCTATCTGAATGTATATAGCTGAGAATTCTTAATAGAATATTCTGAAAGAATTTTAGTATTTTTTATCAGCTAGTCTAATAGAAAAATAAAATAAATAAATAAATCTACGTGACATATAAAGCAAATAAGGCAAGAAAAATATTTCGTTTTATTCAATGTGATATAAATAACTTAAATAATTATTGCTAACAAGTCTGCTTTTCTATCAAAGATATTTTAAGTAAATCTTTTCGCTGACAATCGTAATACACGTTTTCTTGATTAATCATATTAATTAGTGCATTCATTAGTTAGCAGCTGTTAATTATTCAATTAATTTTAAGAATATAACGCATGTCGTTTGGAACAATTTTTTAAACTTATGTTTTAACAATAGGTATTTTATTCTGTCCCCCCCCTGGTATTTTAACGTGTTATTATGACATTTGAGAGTAATAGTTTACTTATTCTTATTTCCAACTTTTTTTTTATCCGTCTATACAATACATTCTACGTTAGCAATTCTTAATAGTGAACTCGAAGATTAAATTCTACTAAAGATTATTATTTCTTCTAAATTGCTTAGTATTATATGAAAACAATTTCTGAGAATTAAAAGGTAAAATTGTGGAAAAATTCGTTATATTTTCCAAACTTCTTGTTTTCCTATACCAACTTTTTTAAGTAGGGAATTTTAATGTAAAATTGTGAAAAAGTATATTACTTCATTCTTAAAGTACAAATGCTTATTTCATCCTCCTTCCCTACAACATCATTAAAATTTTTAAAAAATGTGGTTAAATTAAATTATATAACACAAAGGGGCCAACTAGTGTTGCCATTTCACAACGCTTTATTTAACTTTCTTTTACTATGTAGTTTTTATGAAAAAGATAGCTGTGTATCTAATATACAGTGAAGATAATAAGGACAAAAATAATCAGAATAAAAATGGCGAACAAAAACAGCATTATATTTTACATTTAATTTAATTATTAAGTCTGTTCTGATATTGTTAGTGATTTACGTCTTTTTCAAGAAAGTTGAAAATCCAATATGTGAAACATAAAAAAAGGGAGACGGGAGATGATTTGTTCATTTATTTTTAGTGTACCAATGTTATTTATTTTGAAATGAATTTAAAATTGTGCAACAATGTTTGAAAAGAAGAACAGGATTATACTCTGCGTAACTATACGATTAAATACTGTTGTATTAAATATTTTTTGTAAGTATGAAATATTGTTAAAAAAAAAAAGCAAAACCATTTCACAATAACATTTATTTTTAAATGTCAAGTCATACATTTTTTCAAAGTTGGAATAAAAACTATTAGAATTACAAAATGAAATGAATAATGTTTGATACATATATTTACATAAAAAGTGTTTTAAGGTGTATTTTTATTCGAATAACATTTGATATTGAACGCTTTAAAATCATTGGAAAAGTATTTAAAGAGCTATCAATGTAATTTAATTTATTAATGATAATTGTAAACTAGGTACGATTAAAAATGAGCAGAATTGTAAAACTAGATAATGTTAGCTAAAAAAAAAGGAGCTTAAAATACAAAGGTGTATAATGGCGAACACAAAGATGGGATTGGGGGTTCAAACCCTTTCTATAGACCATCAAATTTTTAATTTTTACCACTAAGATTACATTTCGGTGTTTTCACCAACGTTTGTTAAAAAATGCAGCCCCTCCCATAAAAAAAAAAAAATATATGTGTACACCATTGTTAGCACACATCCCCAAAATCTTGTGCTCTTATTTTTCATGAAATATATTTAGCTTTAAAAAAATAGATTTACAATTCTGAAATGATGAAAGCTTTTTTTTCATTAATACTACTGTAACACATATACATGAGATATTGCAAATAACTTGATTTTAGGAAATTTTTCAACTTATATTTTGTTGAATAAATTTGTGTTCTTATTTTATAAAAACATGTAATAGCTCTTTAGCAAACATGTGTATTTTTAAATCAATTGACAAAAAAAAAAAAAAAAGTTTTGTCGTTACGTTATTTTTTAAAGGATCATATATGTTTGATTAAATAAAAGAGCTAAAACATTTCTGGGCAGGACCGGCTCTACCAGTTTTGCCGCCCCTCTCTTCAGAGCAAAAAAATTATAACAAAAAAGACAAATTGTTCACATAGATACACACCTATAAAACCTGGGGGGGGGGGGGTAATTCTTGCGAACAAAAAGGCTGCATAACAATATATATATATAAATTCTCTACGATTAGAGAGATGTTGCGGGTTCGACCCCGGCCCAAGTCGGTAGATTTTCATGATGCAGAAAATCGATAGCGGCCATGTGGCATGATTATGCGGCATGCAAAAGATCCCTAGAGTGTCTGTTTGGCTTAGATGCTCTCGGCAAAATTAAATCCCAGTACTGGTGCGCATCGCCAAGAGCTCAGGTGCCTGCCTCTGTGAAGAAAACTGGGCGTCAAAATTGCTTACTGTAATTGGTATCGCCTGTATGGTGCAGCGCTAAAAAGTGATACCAGCTCCTGGGGAATGTACTAGGTCTGCAAAGGTTTAAAATACCAATGCGCAGCCCCATTGAAAAAAAAATATTAAAGAGATGAATAATCAATAGTCACTAAAACTGAAAAAAAAACCGAAATTGTGAGACATATATATTGGTTTGAGTCAAATACAAAATAATTCGAATTACGGATATAATTACCTGTTATTATTTCAAACTAGTAAAGTGTAAGGGAAGGAATCGTCCATTTCAACATACCAATTTCTTCTAAGAAAAGTGTACTGTGATGGTAGGGATCACAAACATTTATTTTAAATAACTTATAGTAACTACACTCAAGACTAAAATGAAATATCTCCTCTGTCGCTCCCTATCAACAAAAACCTCTTATTGCTCCTGTCCCCTTTTGGATAGCTGACACCAGACGTCGTATAAGTGAAAGGAATGTCCGTTGTGACCCTACTCCGGGATGGGGAGAAAGTTACTAGTGAAAGATGTGTAAACTTGTCAAATTTCATGACTGAACATATATTCTCGCCTCGAACTCTTTAGTTTCAACATAAAAGAAAACTGGCATTAAACATACAGAGTACAATATAAGGAAGTAAGATACGTTAAATGAAATACCAAATTCACACCCAATAATATTTCAGAAAAAAATATATCAAATTTTTTTGTAACCAAAAAAAAACAAAAACATTTTTCAAATTCGATCCAAATGTTGCCCCAGGCAGGGGTCCGGCCATAGAGCCACCCCTATTATGGTAGTGGGTAAATAAAAATCTCTTTTCAATTTGACATCTTTTAGTTGTTTTCCTCCTTTTGCCATAAATGTTTTCGAAGTTAACTCTTCAAGAAGTGATTATTCTATCATTTTTAACAAACAATATTTCCTTTTTCGAATTGTTCTTCATTTAACACTCAGAATCCGTAGCGCACACAAAAGGTCGAAAGTCCCCCAACTCATACCATGCCTCAAGACAACGCCAATTGATTCTTCTGATATTGTCGCTTTTGTTAACAAAAAACAGTAAAAAATAAATTATTGAATTAATAATTAGCATTAATTAATAAAATAAATGGTTAATTACAAGTACTTCATGAAATTTTACGTTATATATATATAGGATTATCATCAATCGAAAAAAACTCAAGGGTTTTGTGGGGTGTCCGGACCTCCAAGACCTTATGACCGCCACTGCTCAGAATTATAGCAGTTCATGAACTCACGAGAATACTGAAGTTTTAGATATTCACATGTCAGAGTTCTTACTACAACGCTAAGTATATGTTCCACATCCTTTTTTTAAAATTCGAAGAAATCCGAATCGGCAGAAGTATGATTGAGAAAGATAATCATAAGGGGAAAATACTACGGAAATGACAGGTGAGCATTAATATTCAGATCGCGAACGTGTCCGGTAAAATACGCATGCTTCTACGTAATTGGAGAGATTAATATTAATCAGTAAAGCGTGATATTCGAAATAGTATATATAATCACCAAAACGTGACCCGATCACCAATAGCGTATAAACACTACTGTTACTTTTTATTCGATTTTAAATGATATGGTTAAAATTATAGGGAAGGTTTTCTAGATTGCAGAGGGCAGGGAGTAGATTTTTCAAGGTTGTATGATAGTATTGTATTTTGTATCGATTTTTAAATCGGAAATCACAAATTAAGTTTGAATATTATGCGAATAACACAAGGGTGACAAATGGGAGAAACGAATTCAAAGCTGTGGGGCTAATGGGAATACAAAGCTGTTCAACTACGTTTGATTGATTGTATAATAAAGTGAGAAGTTTTTGAGAAATCGTTACAAAAAACTCCTTCAGATTAAAATTTGAATTTTTAAGTAAATAGAAGGAAAAAAATTGAAGGGTACAATAAAAATATTCCTTACAATATATACAGCAGTATAGAATGTTATTTAAATTTATTAATATTTTCTAGAATATTTTGGTTGATTCTCGCTTTTTGGAAAGACATGCACGTTTATTTTAATATTTTGGATAACATTAAAAAGAATTCTAACTATACAGTTATGAGGACAAACAAACAACAACAAAAAGAAGAAGAAAAAAAAAACATCTGTGTAGCACGGTGAAAAACTTGTGGAATTTTTCATTTTTTTTATGAATAATGCTTAAATATTTTGATCTTAATAGTATTAATTGAGATTTCCAATCCAACTCTATCGAGGCCATAATTTGGTTAAAATTTATTGTACAACAGTTCTTTAAGATATTTATTACGGTGTGTTGTTGCTTCTTATCCTCCTGAATATTAATAATTATATTATTAAATGAGCAATTAAAAAAGTGAATTAAGAATCATGGATAATAAAAAGGCTACCGTAGACAGACGGTACCAGTGGCGCACACAAGGTCCGGATACCCCCTTCCAAAGCCCTTGAGTTGTTTTTTTTTTGATTGATGATAATCCAAAAAATATAACGTAACATTTTATTAAGTACTTGTAATTAACAATTTATTTTATCAATTAATGCTAATTATTAATTCAATAATATATTTTTACTGTTTTTTGTTGACAAAATCAGAAGAATCAGTTGTTGTTGGGTCGAGGTATGATACGAGTTGGGGGACTTTCGATCATGCCCCCCCCCTGGAAAATTTTTGTGTACGCTACTGGACGGCACTATTCAGAATTGATCACCATTTTCCATCCATGAAACATAATTATATAATTTAAAGAACAAACTAAAATATATTACGATAAAAAGAATTGGCAACTGATTGGAATCTGTAACTGACTCAGTTTGATCAACGTTTTGCATAGAATGAGAGCTTCAGTCCAAAAGATTATTAGATGAAATATTGATAAATAGAAAACTGTAAGCTTAGGTAAAAATATTAGGCAAAGTTAAATCGAACACTTCATTTATAATTTATTAAATGTAAACAAAAATATTTCGCGAATCAAAATTTATTTTTCTTAAACCTTAAAAAAAATCTCTAGTTATAAATTATATTTAAATATTTACAGAGAATATAACGTACATATATGTACATATTAATAAGCTAATGAATTCATGTACATATTAATATAAGCTAATGTAATTTCATGAAAATAAAGTTGGATCATACGGACGATTGAAGACATAAATTATATGGATAATTTTATTTCTATTGCCGATAAAAAAATTTCACACGGTATAACAGGCGATACAATTTTTCCTAGAAGTGGGGAGGGAAAAAAACTTGATAAATTAATGTAATTTTTTTTTTTGAAAGTTCAATATAAGAAATCAGATAAGTTAATTTTATCAGAATGGCAGCATATAAATAGTCGAAATATTTTCAATTTTAAAATTAGAATGGCATGGATATGTTGAAATATATATTTATATAAATTATTCATTCCAAAAGAAAATGATCATCATTCAATTTTTACAAATTTTATTTCACATAATATTTAATTCTCTCTTTGAAATTTTTCCCACACGTGATTATGGAAATTTTCATTCCTCGTAAATCAGAAGAATGTTTTGATATTCGGAAAAAGGGATTAAATTTTAAGCAGACGACTCGCATTTCTCAGCACCTGCCCCATCTGCACAAACATATGAATGGGGTTGACGTCAGAATATATTAGACAGTCACGAAATAGAGAAAAACATAACTAATTCCAGAAAAATCTCATAGGAACAAAAAAAGGAATATTTAATAAATATACATGGTTCTTCGGATTTATTGAGAATGCATATCTATAAAAATATAAGGAATTTTTTATTTCAAATTTTGTGGAATGATTAAATTTGATGAAATTAAACAATTACTGCCCCAAACCTGTCAAAATCATAGATTAGAAAATTAAAATTTTTTATTACCTCTAATTTTTTGTGTGGTATGATTCGAAATAAATTATTTCTGACACCTTGAAATGTATGAAATTTCTGGCACCTTACAACATATCATCCACTGACAAAAAAAATACTCATAAATGGAATTAAAATTTTTGCATCATTAAAAAAAAAAAATGTATTTCTTATGAATGATACAAATAGGAAAAAAATAAATAAAAAGCGAGAATTTTTGAGTCAATTTTATTCTTTTAACAAAAAGGAAAAATCCTAATTAATTGTCATCTTAATTTAGCATTTATTTTGCCATGTAATAAAAGAGAAAAAATATTTCATTCGGAAAATAAAAATATTGTTCAATAAAACTTTATAATTATTTTTTTTGGAAAAAAATCATATACATATGTCTAATTAGCATTCGCTTGGCTCTGAAAAAATTCTTCATGAATTGGCGAATACAAACGTTTATGAATTTGAATTCAAACATAGTAGAATATTTACTCATTACCTTAAACCTACCAAAAGCAGTCACTCTTCTCTACCATTATCTATGAAAAACGTTAGCTAATGCGAACAAAAATTACGAACACTGAAAAAATCCTTTAAAATTGCTCGAAAGTTTCTTTTTATGTTAAGATACAATAAAAACATGTTAGCAAGCAATATTTTTTGTTGTTGACATTTCTCATAAAATTAAATAAATATTTAGATTAAAAAAAAAAAAAATTTAATGTGAACGAAAACAATGTACATTTTCATATCATTGCTAAATCGTAAAAAATTTATATTATTATGTAAATAAATATAGAAGAATTTGCATTATAATATTCGTGTATGAATAAATATACAATCATCACGAAAAATTTTAGATTAGAATGAATTCAAATTAACAAAACTACATTCCATATCAATGATTTTCTTTTTTGGGCATATATCAAAGTTTAGTCATTGCCTTGGTGATGGAAAAATATTAACAAAAACAGCGTTTTTTTCCTGCATTCGACAAATTGGGTCACATGACTACAGTAATCAATTTAATTCGTCAGACGGCGATTAAAATAGAATCTGCGCCCCCATTTTTACCATATAAAGACGCTTTATATATTATACCAGGAGCCTTTTAAATAATTTGGCTTTGGTAATTTTACATGCATTTTATTAAGTTGCCTGTATATAATTTTTATATATACATAATTAAAGAACACATTATTTATTTTTACTTAAAAATAAACGGGTGTGAAATTTAATATTTTCATATAAAATGTTATGAAATAGGAAAATGTGGTAATTGGAGAAAATTCTAAAAACAATCGTTTCTTTAAACTGGATAAGGCTTGTTACTTTCAATAGCCTTAGGACACACAGGGAATTCTTTCAAAATATACAAGGGGTGATCAAATGAAAAGGTACGAAACGATACGGTGGGTACAAATATAGACTTTATTCAAAATATACACCATAGGCCTGAGCACAACGATCCCACTGATGAACAAGCCGCAGATTCCTTGTTCCAGAATTCCTGTGCTGTGACGAGACCAGTCTTCACAGTGTCTTGAGTACGTCGTCCGAGTTGAAGCGCTTTCCTTTCAGGTGTTTCTTCAGTGGACCAACACATGGAAATCACAGGTGACATGTCCGGACTGTAGGACGGATGGTCCAAGTCTCCATTGAACTTGTCCAGTTCCATTTGTGTGACTCTGGAGACGTGTGGACGCGCGTTAATCATGGAGCAGAACCACACCCTCCGTGAGCAGCCCCGGTCTTTTGTTCTTGATGGACCTGCGTAGGCGTCGGAGTGTCTCACAGTACACATCGGAGTTAATGCTTTTTCTGTGCTCGAGTAATTCTGCGCTCGCATCTTTTGGACGCCGCTTTTTATAAGAGCCTTTGCTCTCTCCTGCACATGCGGGCACCCGCGCATGATCCGATCCCAGTCAGAGCCTCCAATGGCATCCCGAGATGTCTCGCTACATTCTCCCTTGGCGGAATATGCAAATATTTAACTGTTTCATTTTTATGCCGTTTCGTACCTTTTCATTTGATCACCCCTTGTACATAAGTATCCACAATTTCTTAAAATTATTATGATGATAATTTCAATGCTAAAATAATGAAGAAATTATACATAGCTTGATTTGGTGTCAATTGAGAAGGAGGGGTAAAATGCAGAGGTTAAGCAATGAACAAAAGAAAACGTAAAATTTAAGTTTAAATTTCACATGAGATTGTTGATGGACTTCAAACTATTGAATAACGTTACTAAAAATATTTTTTATTAGGATGAACCATACATGGAGTGAGAGAATATTAACGGCACACTGATTAGCAACACGAGGTTCTTTTGGCGACGGTCCGCGTGATTTTGAACCATGGTCAAGTGATGCGGACGAAACCTGAGCTGGCACCCCTCTCCTAACTACCACACCACACCAACGGGAGGACGTTTGAGCTCTCGACAGATTAAACATACATCGCTCCCCTACACGGCAGGTCTTTAGTGGTACTAGGATCGAACTCATAACATGCTAGCCATGACCCGATGCCTAGACTACTCGGCCGAACCATACATGGAAAAGAACGACGAGAGTAAACAAAAATAAGTTAATTAGTTTCAAACGATTTATGAAAAAATACTCATCCAAAGCTTCCATAACTTTAGATACACTAGTGAAGAAATATTGGACTTCATGATGCGTGGATAAAACCATAGCAAAGAATGAAATACATACAGTATAAAGAGGTGTTCACTAATTTTAAAAATGATTAATAAAACATTTTTCTGCCACAATCAAAGATAAGTATGCAATATTATTCAAATGTGATTAATACTAGCAAAAAAAATTGATAAATCGAATTAAGTTTATTTTAAATTGCCATATATTGTGCACTTAATACGATAAATCCATTTTTTAGGACCCCTATCTAGGCTACATTACAATTTCAAGGCATATCCTATATTTCCTTCACAAAGTAAGAGAAATGTTAAGGTTTTGAAAAATTAGATAAGAATTTAATGTGAAGAATTAGTAAATAAAGACACAACAAATGATTACGCAAATAGATTTCTGTAAATGATCTTTCTCTTTTGAATATAAATATTTAGGTTATAGCACAGAAACATGGACAGCTTCTGATGTCACCCATCATGAACTGCACTTCCTATTGATGCCTCTGAATAAATCAATTAAACACAAAATGCTTAAAGAATCAGTAGATAATTTTAATTTCTGATAAACATTAAATTGGTATTGGGTTGAATCAATCATGAAAAGGCATACCTTTTTCTGTGTGTGTGTTACTATGGTAAAAAAAATTTAATAAGATTGAACATAACTAAATAAATGGTAGTAAGATTTTCATGTTTAAAAAAAATGTTAAAAATGCATTTAGGTGTAATGAATTGGTTAATAATACCTGGAAAAGTAAATTAGAATCTGGTATTCTACATGTGATGCAAGAGATTGAGAGAGATTTTTTAGATTAAATATTTTGATATAAACTTAAAATTTTTTTTCTCAAAAAACAAATTGTTTAACATATTTATTATTTACTTAATATATTTCTTGAAGCAATATATTTTTAAAATAGCAACTGCATATTAAATTTAATTGCAATTTCTCAAAATCTCACATTTTTGTAAAATTTACAGATCAACTTTATTCTCACTAAGCACATCTTATTACACTGTAGTTATTCGTTAGTTAGCAATAAAACTACAAAATAAGGGTGGACAACTAGCGTTCTCTGGGCCCCATGTGGCTTGCTAAAACAGAAAAATATAAGCCTATAATAGATTCTATTTCTTTGCGCAACCAGATTCTTTTATAATTTTCAGTAGAATGGCCACATCTATGTGCTTATGCAGAGTGAAAATGATGAGCTATCCTCTTCTGGTTATAGTTCAATTTTGTTTTTTGGAGCAGTAAATATATAAATTTCCATCTTTAGTAAAAGCATGAACCTTCTGAAAACATGTAAAATTAATGATGACTGTCATATGTTAATGCATCATGAAATGATAAGTGATGGATCTAAGGTGTACAATTTCTAACGATACTATAAAACAAAGCAAATTTGGCTACAAACTTTCCAAGGAAGAATGCAAAATAAAAATTGGAAGAAAAGAAATACAATAAAACTAAAGCACTTTCAATTTAAGAACTTGCAAAAAACACTCACAAGTATAAAATTATTCTGAAGGTTTTTTTCCTTATGCCAAAACTTTTTCAAAATTTTGATATAAATGCATCCAGTAAAGAAAAGAAATACAATTATATAAAATGGAACAAGGCTTGTATAAATAAAAAAAACTTTATTATGCGATTAACCACAGTCCAATTTTCACAGTTACAACTTTTGTACACTGCAGGATGAGTAATTATTTAGCGGTCATCCTGAACGCCATTAGTGCATTTTTTTACAAGAAATTCCCTTGGTATAGTAAAAGCTCTCTATAACTATTATATTCTTACTTATAAGGTCATACATACAAGGAAGAACTTTTTACACTAAAATAATCACATACGTTAACATACCAATATCTTTTTGCATGTGAACATCACGATTTAGCCAAGGGAGTTAAATAATTGTAACAATAAAAATGCTTTTTTTAGCACCCCTCACAGGAACAACTAAAATATTTCAACAATGAACTACAATAGTAAAAACAATTTTTCATACAAAATGAATTTCACAAATTAAATATAATAATAATAAAAAAAAATGAAGTGATTTATCAGAAGTTTGTCATGTCAAAGGAATGCTACATCAAAATGAGGAAAGTTTGACCTATTTTGAGCATTAATTCTACAACATTAAACAACAATACTAACCAATAATACATTTCAACACTACCAATGCAAAATTACATTCAAATTTACATATTTGGTATGATACAAACTAAATGATATATATATCACAAAATAAAATAAATAAAAAGGGAAAATTCTTGTTTCATATCTGTTGGTTAAGAAAAGGTTCAATTAGAATGTTATTGAATTATGTAAGCAATAAATAATAGTCACCACTTTTGTTATGTAACAAAAATTAATGCATGTAGACAGAAACTAGTCTCTTGACAACATCACGAAGCAAAATTTGAGCTCATGTCACCAAAATAGTATCGATTCATTACATTTTAATTTAAGTACCTATGTCGAAAAATAATGAAACAACTCTATAAAAATATAGTTCCCATTTTTTAATGAGAATATTTCCAAGGCCTCTTCAGATTTTCAAACTAATTTAAAACATTTAATTATTGCTTCACATACAAGTACTTAATTTCTTACATATATTTTCTAATGTGCATATGTTAACACTGATACAATAAATGCATTAAAATGAAATGAGAATACCAAATCTAACACATTTTACACCAAATTTTTGCTTCTTTTGAAATACCTTTGAGAATTTTTTTTAAAAAAAAGCATAATTTTTGAAAATGAAAATTTTATTCTTGATAAAATTTTGAAAGGTTATTATCATGCTATTTTTGTCAAATCTATAAATCTGATTTTAGATTAATAACTCCTTCTCTAAGCAAACTTGCCCCTTCTGTCCAATCAGATGCTTCAAATTTTTCACATTATAGTTACCAAAGCTTGAGAACTCTATCATGATAAAACTGCTAGACTCCAAGTCAATATCAAAATTTAGCTATGATATAACTTTAAAGTACATACCTCCTCCAGAAAATTTCAACTCTAATTCTTTCTTACTTTAAGTATTGGTAAAAAAAACTGAATTAATGAGGTAAAAATTAATTATTTGAGTAAAACAATAAACTCGGGAATATTTTAAAGGAATAATATTCTCCACATATTTTGAAAAATTTAAAACAAAACAAAACAATATATTTTAAAGTATTTGAGACCCTGGAATTTTCTACATATATATATTTTGATTTTTTGTTTAAAAAATAAAAATGTCAAAGATTTTAAAGTATACTCAAATTATTTACTGTTGCTGTCTAGATAGTACATAAGCACTTACCAAACCAGTTGCATAACAGAAACATAATTTGAGGTTTTCAAATTTTAAGTTTTATTAGAAAACAAATTCTATTTTTTAAATATGTACAAGACCCACTGACATAAAATAAAATGATTTTTTTAAAAACTAAATAGAGTTCAGACAAATGGTTCAGTATACCAAGAAAATATCTTTAAGATACTGAAGTCTGAATAATATTATTATTGCTATTCCTTTTATTCCAATATTCATATGTGATTGGCTGATAATAAAGAAAATTAACTTTGAAATCAATTTCTTAGATAACTAGTTAATCATCAAGAAAATATCTGTTCTGAAAAATTACATATTTAATTTTCCTTTATTACGACATCTACATCAAAGTGCAACAATTATAACAAGACAGCAAATTTCCACCAACCTGCTAAAAACCTATCAATACTGGGAATATAAAATCATTTGATGTAATTGTTTGGGTCAATATCCATCTTCATACAGAATAATCACTAGCTTAAAATTTTCTGCAGATTTCAAGGTCGATCTTTTGTTATTTCAGCACGCACACACAAATATAAAGATTATGTTTATTGTTCGTGGCAGTAAAGATCCTACAGAATTTTTCATAATTATTTTGTGTGTTTTATTTGGACGTGGGGTTTTCTCGGGTGAATTGTTAATCAGTTCATATTTTCACTCGAGTCGCAGGAATTTTGACAGTTTTCTGGTGAAGGTTGATCTCAATCTATATATTCCCACCAATCTTTTTCATATCCTTCATGAACATGTTCAAGCAATGCTTTACACCTACTTTCACAGTATCTAGAAGGGGAAAAAATAATGTTAACTACAAAAGAAAATTAACTAAAATTAAAAAATTTAAAGCAAAATCCATTACTCAGAAATATGAGCTAAAATATATCACTAGAAACATATACATTGTAACCAAATTGCACAAGAAAAATAAAATAAAATAAAATTTATTAAAAGTAGTTTATATTTATGTGAATAAATATCTTTTCCAAATGCAGTTATGCAACAGGAAGCAAAAATACACTTACATATAATTATATGCTTTGATTTCAGACAAAAAGTGCTTGAATATTATTTGATACTTCTAGGATATTAATTATTATTCATGCACATGTTACATGTAAGGGCTTCAGAACCCATTTTTTAAAAAAATTGTCTGACATTCAATTCCTGTTTATATGTAATCAACGATTAATAATTACTGCTGCAACTGAGTTTTGACAAGGAAGTTTGAACCATTAGTTTCGAAAAGTACATAATTACTATAATTTCTATTAATTATAATTATTGAAGTGGTAAAATGCCATAGATTACTGTGTAAAAGCAAGGAGTTTGTGAAACTTATTTAAAGTTTAAGTAAGAGGATTTATTTAAAAATACACACACACTCAACTCAAACTCAAACTCAGTGGCGCAACAGCCCATGAGGGCCAAGGCCTACTGTGCCCATCTCAGCATACGTGACCATTAGGCGCTGGGGTGCATGAGGAGATGTTCCGATCAGGTGGTCAGCCTGAAGCGAAACCCCTAGTGTTTGGTCCCCAAGTAAGCTTGTGGTTCTCCTTTTATCGACCCACTGATGGGATGAAAGGCTGAGTCAACCTTGCCCAGCCCGGGGTTTGAACCTTGGATCTGTGGTGTGGAAGCACGATGCACTAACCATTCAGCCACTGGGCTTCACACACACACAGAAAGTAAAATTAGCACAGATAGTGGCACAAGATAACAAATGAATGGAGGGAAAAAATATGCTCACTTCACACAAATAGGATTTCCAGAACAGACTACTGTCATTGGTGTTTTATTTTGCAGTAATTTGACTCAAAAATATTTTACCCATTTCCTCTGCATTGGCAACTTTCTCACCCTTATGGCAACATGGTTGAAAATTACAGGATTTTAATTTTGGGAGAAGGGAAAAGACCCTCTTAGCATATACACAGATTGACTTGCATTTGGAGATGTACAGTATGTACAATTTCTCTCTTTAATCCATGACCATACAACTGCATTTTTACTGCCCAAAAACTAAAAATGTATTGGATTCTTTTACATGTCTGCTGAATTGATCAATCTGGCTTTCAAATAAATCACACAACATGACTATCAAAAATTTCTTTTATTTCATGAATTAAGTCTCAACCTATAAATCTACAAATGTCATTATACAATCAGGTTTCAGTAACTACATTTCTATTCCAGTGTGTAATTTCAAATTTAAGTAATATTTCACATTGTATGAGAAAAAAAAGGTTTATAGTTATTAATTTAATTTTAAAAAAATAAGAAAATCATACCTATACTTATCTTGAACCTTTTGTTTAATATCAAGAAGGTTTTCTTGAGTGATGTCTCTTTCAAGGTATTCAGATAAGGTTTCAGTTGCGCTCTCAAGATCCCTCTGATTGTGCTGAAAAGGGGCATAATTAAAATTATTAACATTGTTACAGTAATGAAATACATAAAAATAATTATTCATCTATATTCTAAAAATAAATGTCTCATTATACAGAAATCAAACTCAATTATATAATTTCAAAATTTGATTACAATAGTAAAATGTAACAGACCTTTATTATTTTATGAAAAATTTAAAATAATGTATGAGAATTATATTTTGAAAACAGAAAGTAAAAATCAACACCGATAAAAAAATGAATCTTAAATCCATTTTAAAGGCATAATTGGTCAAAATTCAAATTGACACAATTTGTAATTTAATAAGTACATTAAAAAATTCTTTTTTTTAAACTATTCATATAAGAATTAAACATCAAAATAATTATCATCTGCTTATTATAATGAGCAAGATAAAGTTTTGTGCACTGAAAATAAAACTAGAGCAAAATCTTGGCTTAGAGAATAAGCCTTGTTTAGAGAATGAGACTAACTATTATATTTAATATCTGACTTGCTAAGTGAATAAGCCTCCTGCCCCAGCTAAATTATATTAGCTGACCTAGAATAATAGCAATGCAGTGATATGACTTTTAAAAATAAGGAAGTAAATTATTTTTTATTAAATAATACAGCTGATTAAGAATTGTACTTAATAGTTATTAAAAAATTTTTAGAATGTGATGATAAAGTATTCCACAGAGACCTACTTCAAATATTGCTGACTGATTGTTTCGCTTCAAGTAATAAGCAAAGACATAAGTGTACATCAAAGTTTGTCGACACTGACACAGTATGTCTACTGCAATCTTTAGAAACTGAACTTCAATCCATGACATGTTCTGTTGCTGCATTTCTTCCATTTTATCTTTAACAGAAGCATAAAGCTAGAAGAAATAATATCAATAAACAGATGCAAAACATATTAAAATTTCCTTTATTACATTTAAAATTAGTTGTACTGATACAAATAAAGCATTACAGACCATTAACATTCTAAAGACAGGAGAAGTGAATTCTATCTCTTTTATTTGATTAATTTAATATATTACTATATTTTTTACTGCATACCATCTTTAATATGTTGGGTTTCAAATAATAACTCATGATGTGCTGATACTGAAATGATTTTGCATTATATATACAATTTAAAACATAACAGTGAAAACAAATATCAAGAAATAAAAGACATCCATAAGAATTTTTTTTAAATATCCAGTAGAAAAAAATGAATATTTCAACACAACATGTGGTAAAAATATGCAGCAAGATTTTTACATTCATCATTAGAGCCTGTCTGCAATATTTTCAAAAAAATGAAGTCTTTAATGCACATTGTTCTAAACTGGCTAGAGCTTAACATGGTAAAATGAATATCGAACAGAAGCATTTAAAGATAAAAAGGCTATTCATTTATCAAATAATATTTATTGGTTTTCTGATAACATTAGCATTTCAAACTATACCAGAAGTCTTCATTTATGCTCGGTGAGAATACCAGTTCTCGTCAAAGCAGTGAGAGAGGAAATCATGGAAATCTTTACTGAAAGAAAATTCTTGTTAAACAGACAAACATGTCAAGAATAATGTGTTTGTTGGACAATAAATGAAGACCTTAGACTAAGAAGTTATTGAAGAATAATTGAACATTTTCTTACAAAATAATTTAGGTGCCAGAGGTATCTTAACCATTTCTTGGTTGGATTTTTTTTCAAATTTCCAACCCCGCAAAAACATTTTTTTATTGATGAATATTAATAATTGCTTTATTCCAAATTTAAAAATACCAGATGTTTTTGTCTGTTAGCAGTCTATTGCTTCACTTATTCGTGGTCAAATATGTGATAGAACGTCTGCTGGGATCCCAAGTTTTTCCCAGCAAAGCACCCAGGTTTTAAATTAAAAACACTCTGATACTATAAACCCGGGGTGGGCATTAAGTCAATCGCGATCGACCGCCAAGACATTTTGGGGTGACCGCCTTTGTTAAGACATGCATACTAAAAGAAGTGAATTTGTGGAACACCATTGCCAACTAGACTAGAAACTGGGTGGACTGCAACACCTTGAAAAAGGAAGAAGTAGCCCGTACCCTGGAAAAGTCTGCCCATCCCTGCTATATATGTATCAAAGCTACTGTCTTGAGATGTTTAAAAGAAATATCTACAAAAGAACAATTGTTAACATTTTGTTAGAAATGTTTTGCAAACCACATTGTTAAAACAGTTTTACCTTCTGCTTGCAGAAACAAAATTCTGGCTATGAATTTTAAAAACACCTTGATTGAATATTTTTTAGGTAAAATCCTAATAGTTATGAAGCTGTGCATAAAAAATTTCAAAACAGGGAAAAGTTTCTAACAACGGAACACACTTCTCCCAACAGTACCTTGCTTTTTACCTAATCCTTTAACATTTACTGTCTCAGATACACACAGAATGCCTAAAATGCAAAACAGAAGAAAAAATGCACACAGAGAGCTCATCATTCGACTTCCATAATGGTTTGGTGGGGTATTAGTTATGTCTCAGAGGTTCCTTTTTTATGAGAAAGGACTGAAACCCAAACCAAAAGTTTATCATCTTACAATCAACAATGAAGCCTTTGAATATTAACCTATTGAATGGAAACAATTGGACTTTTCAACAGGGCTCTGCTACTGCTTACTAGGAGAAAACAGCGCAGGTTGAAAGAGAAAGTGCAGGACTAAATGGAACAAAGATTGGCAATCCAACAGACCAGATTCAAATCTCTTCCACTATAAATAGAGGTCAATATAGGAGGCAAAACTATGCATCCCAATTAGAGCCCCCAAAAGCATTCTTTAAAGAATGCATTGATGGAAACTCCCATGGAAGTAGTGTTTGGCCAAAGAGATTTAAGGACTGTGTTGAAGTCATAAGTGATCATTTTAACAGAAGGTGCAGTATGTTAAAGTTATTTATATAATGTATAAAGCTAACCTTGTGTTCAAACTTCAAGCTCTGCATGTGATTAAGATATCTATTACAGTAAAACAGGTACCGCTGCAGAGCTGCACGGGACTTCTCTTGAGCGTCTCGCGCAGATTTTGCTTCTCGCTCATCATACCGATTACAGTTGTACCTAAAATGATAAAGTAAAATTTATAATTAAAGTACTTCTCAGGCTAAAAATAAATTTTATATAACAAATAAATTGAGATATCTTCGTACCAAAATTATAGTTGTTTCAAATAATTTTAGTCATAATATCCAGAAGCAAACTAATTCTTTAACAGGGATGCATTATTAAAGAATTCACAGGGATCAAGTGTTAATGATTTTTCCAAGATATACTAAAGAAGTTTATTTACTAAAAATGTTTTGAATATCATATACCTTTACAATAATTACATTTAAATATTTCTAGAATAAAGAATGTTTTAAAAAATGGAAAGAAGGCTCTGTCGAAAAAAACAACAACAAATGCTTATAAAACAAAATAAAGCATCCTTAGTAATCCCCCAAAAAATTTTTAAAAAAATATTAGAATTTACATTGATAATTATCATATTGATTAAGGAAACAGTTTTATTACAATCTAATGAATAGTACTTGCATGATCTGGTTTATCTTTGTAAATATTTGACAGAATTGATCACTAAAAATCTTAAAATATTTGAAATTTATACTAAAAAAGTAAAAGCTAATAAAAAATAAAAACTATTTTCCTAAAGAACAAATTCAGTAGCATACCAAGATGAACCGTGTGGTTCCCATGGTCCAAGACACACCCAGCAAAAATCAGACTTGCAATTTTGATTTTTGCAAACCATGTGATTACAACCCCCATCTTTCTCTATAGTAGCATTACATTTGGGGCATTCCTGAAAAATATTCAAGGCATAAAATAAATTTACAACCTTAATTAGAATAAGCATATTTATCAATTAGCAAGGAATTCATCATTTAACAATAAATCTTATCAACAATACCTAATTTTTGTAAAAAAAGAAAATTTCCACAGGAAGGGAAGTAAAATTAAATAACCTATTCTTTGGAAGAGTGGGAATATCCATTTTGGGTTTTCAAGTAAACTTGTTCATCATTAAAGGGTAGAACCAGTTTAATACTCATCTGCTTCTTCTGTCTTACAGTCAATCTATTTTTAACATGTCGTTATTGTTCATATTTTTAAATTCAAATATGTTTTCCACTCTGGCTCTGATGCACTATTCAAATCATGAAGTTTCAGAAAAAGAAAAAATTATTTCCCATATATATTAAAACTAGATAATTTTGTACTTGTGAAGAATTTATGTATTTTCTGCTGTCAGAAAAAATCAGAATAGAAATTAAAATATATTAAAATTGGAATAATTTTATATACAAATATGACACAGATCAACACTAATATAAAAAATATCCTGTAATACATTAAATACTGAATAAGAATTATTATTTATTTATTTTTTGCTTAAATGTTCCCCTATCCTTTTTAACGAGTACAGCAGTCCAAATGTTTTTAATGCACATTAGTATGTATATTAAACATATTAAAATATAAGAAATTATATACATTGGCAATCAACTATTCCACTATTGAAGAATGAATTCAAAGGAAGAAGTCAAAGAACAAGTTTTCCTATAAAAACTAAAACATACAAGATTTCGATTACCCTTAAACGTCTGCCGGTGTCATCTTGACACTGTGATATAAAATAATTGTAATAATTAAAAAAATTGCAGGACTACTATTCAGTAGGGTTTAGTTTTATAAGACTTTTTAATATTTCATGTAATTAATGTATTTTATGACCCTTTACATCATAAAAAAACTGAAGCTGATATTATGTTTCACGAAGCTTGTTGGACCATTGCTTTGCCCTAAAACATTTCGAGTCGCAAATCTGACAGGAACCTTACTATTATGCGGTATTCATTTTATGCCCTTCCTGGTGATATATATATATACGATTTACAGGAATATTATCAATTACATCTGCACTTTCTTCAGATTCTTCACAGTCTCACTCAATTTTATGTCTTCATCTGAATTTAAATTAGAGCAAGACAACTCACCACCATTCGATTCATTATCAGAAATCTCTCTCAATAGATTAGCAATTTCATCAGAGCTTAGACCTTTTCTACAAGCCATTGTTTCAGGTGTCTGCTTTGCACAAGGTTAGAAAATCGAATTAATTTTTTATAGGAACTGATAACTAAATGCTATGTAACGAAACACACAGACACAACAATTTCAGAAAACTAGATTCATTTCCGCTGTTAGCCCAATAACACTGCTTCAAGGTCAAATAAATATATGATGGTACTTTGAAAAGTTTGTTTTACTAATGGTAATGATGAGAGACAGCTATTTGTGATTACTAGCTTTCATGGCCCGGCGTTGCACGGGCTTTTACTGAGGGTATAACTTATCCCCATGTTAATTTCCTTCTTTCTTTCTGACGCCATCACTTTTATGTGGGTGTGACGCGTACGATGTGAGTGCGTATCATGCTTTCTCGTTAAACAATTTCCCTTCTCTTCACAAAACCAGCACATCCAATATTATCTTTTGAAATTATTTCGACTTTTTTGTTTCTTTCCTCTCCCCAGGCTCAGCGTTGCACGGGCTTTTACCGAGTGAATAACTTAATCCCCAGAGGAATTTCCTTTTCCCCTCAGGTCGATAGGACTTATGTGTGTGTATGCGAGCGATGTGAGTAATTTCTTTAACTATGTCATTAAAACTTCCTTTTTCGAAATTTGTTCTTGCGTTGGTGTGGTAATTAGGAGACGGGTGAAAGCTCAGGTGCCGTCCTCCTCACTTGACCATGGTTGAAAATTTCAAGGTCCGTCGCCAAAAACCCTCGAGTAGGTGAACAGTGCGACTTTAAAAATCCCCCACTCACTTTTGAATTCTTTCGTTGCAATTTTTTAGCCCCCCGAAATGAAAACGTAGCTTTCTTAAAAATAATTGTATGTTGAAAAAAGACAGAAAAGTTGAAATTTTTCAAGTTACAAAATTTTACTACTACTTTAAATCTTGAAAAAAATTGAGAGGATTTTTTTAAATGTTCGACACACAGGAAAAAAGTTTCATGCAATTATCTTTTTGCAATGAAGAAATTATTAAATGATTTATTTAAGTATTTTGAGTGTTTTATTATAATTCGTTCAAAAAAGTTTTCGGCTTTTTATTTTTTAAATCACTGATTATAAAAGTTTTAAAAATCATTTTTATTTAAGCGCAACGGTATTGTATTGATTCATTTGAGAAAAAATCATAAAATAAGCAAAATATCATTGTTTTGTAAAAAAAAGTTTTTTTAAATTCTTTAAAAAAAGATAATTTTCAGCATTTTATTTTTTTAATCACTGATTCTGAATGATCAATAATGATTTACAGAAAACAATGTTTTTTTACTTAAAAAAATGTATATTTAAAGCAACAAATAAAACGTTCTGATATAATATATTAGAAAAAACCAAACATATTCATTATTTTAACAATAAATACTTTTTTATAGCTTAAAATAATACAAGGGGTTTGTGTGTATGTGTGGTATTTTCATTTACCAATCAATCGTTATATACCCGTAGCTTAAGTATAGTCCAGAAAAAAACTATTATCTCTTGTTTTATCCAGAAAAAAACAGATTATACAGTGTTATCATTACATAATTAATCTAGTAATGAATAATAGAAAAATATATTGCTTTAGTTTCTTAAAATATATATTATTTTAAATCCATTTCTAAAAAAATTAATACAAAAACTCTCACCCGTTAATTATTGAAAGGATCATTCATTTCTTCATTGCGTTGTTTTTTAATGTTAGATTAAAAATATATAAGAATAAAAAAGCCTGGAAATATTTATTTACATTCACTGTATAAAATCATTCAAAAAGAAAATAATACTATGTAACTAAAATATATTTCAGAATTATATTTTTTTAAGGTATTTTATTCCACTTTTCTTAAAAAAGTCATTCTTTAAGAATGAAAAAAAACGAAAATCCACAAGAAAACTAAAACAGAAACAAAGCTAGACTTGCTTTATGTTCAATGAAAGTTATATATAGCAAATACAAAATCAGAATAATATAAAGGTTTAATCAATACAATGCAATGATTTTCAACATCAAAACACCCTAAAAAAACAAAATAAAAGTTTAAACTACCTATTTTCACTTTTAAATAAGACATACAAAACAATGTAAGCTAATCATAAAAACACATCCATTTTGACTCATAAAACGGAAAATTCCCTCCATTCTACGTCAATAGGCCCGTTTACATGGACGCTGGCAATTTGGAATTGGGGAGAAAAGCCGGCTTTTTACCGGTATTTTTTTTTCAGCCCGTTTACATGAGAATCTGGTGATTGGTTGATAGATTCACGTGACTATACAATGTAACCATGGAAAAACCAGATTTTTTAGCGCGATTATCATGAAGAGGACATGTGATTATGTTTTTGTTTACTTACCGCCAAACAAGTGCAACATTTCTTTGTTTATTATTATTGTGACGACTATTTTGCTCTTGCACTTTTGCAATATACCCACTAAAATTTCCTGTTTAACTGTATATGGTTGCTCGATTACAGTAAAACATAAGATTGTAGGAAAAAAATATTTTGTTTAATATCCTGGTAAAAATGCAAGTGTTTTATAAACGTGGATAATAATGATGAAGCGTAAAGATTTTAAACATCTCTTCACTGCTTATTATGTCCTGACCACTTTGAATATGCTTGTTTTCAATACCAACCACTTAGAAACCGTCGCCACCTAAAATTGAGCTCCATTCTTACTATTTTTGTGTTCACAAAAGAAACTTCTAAAAGGATTTTGGATAGATGTCTACAGTAATTACTTCAAAGTAAATTTTTGTTTATTTTAAATTAAACTATATAGAGAACATACATATAAAAAGTTAAACATATAAAGTATTTTACAAAATTTTACATTCTTATGAATAAAAAAAAGTTCAAAAAGCATTCACTTACAGAAATGGAAAAATATCTTAATTTACTACAGGTTCATTAATGTCTATACTTGATGTGTGTGTGAATCAAATACCACTTTCAAACATTAGAAATGAAAATTACCATATGTAAAAAATTATGCAACATTTTGAAAGTCTATATTCGCAGTACCCTTTTAGTACAAAGATATAATTCATTGAGAATTAAATTCTGAATGTGGTAAAACATAAAGGCATTAAAATTTAATTAAAATGTGTGTACTGTACAACATATATATTTGTGTGCATATATTGAATATAAAAGTCCTGTTCTCTTGTGCATGGTCAAAATAAAAAGTCTTTTTTGAATCCATAATTCTTTTACAAAAAAAATAAAATATTTGAGTGGTATCTATTTATTATGTGGTACATGTGAGGATTTCTTAGCACATTTGTTTTTCAAAATTCGACTGGTATAAATTTGTCACACATATGTATAATTTTTTTTTTGCTATGGATAACAAATATATATTTATTGGTATTTGCACAAGGGTTATCAAAATGTAAAATTCAATAATTTTGATATAAAGACTACACATGTTACTGAAGCATTAACATAGTGTTAAAGAAATCTATCTAAAATGTATTGAGCATAAGAATACTCTGGATTTTAATTTTGACATAAGTATTAAAATAAAAGGCTCATGTATATTGATATTATCCTGCTAATAAATTTAAGTCCAAAATAAATTTGTTGCATTGAGTTAGTTACAAATATTGACCCAGAAATGTATTTGGATCAATTCTATGATTATTGTTGGTAATAATCTATACTCATGAAAAATTCAGTAAAAAAAGGTAATTTCAGAGAGCTTTTTTCAAAATTAAGGGGCTAATCGTCCAAAATCACTGATATTTTTTTGTGACGTATGTTGAAAGCACAAATTTGGGGAGCTTGCATATAGTATAATATCAACCAATTTCTTCAAATAAAAAAACCTCCAAATGCTGCGATATACAGCCAATAGTGGAACCAGTTCCTGATCACAGTAACAATAATAGTGATCTAATTTTTTTTTTAAATTCGTGGTCTTTTTGCTTGGCGAAATTAGTCAGCAGTTTAATACATATGTTCCTAATTTTTGAATGGTACGAGTACTGATTTAGCATTTCTTAGAGAAAATTTGAAGTAATTTAATATTTTACTCATGTATAATTTGGGGAACTGGGAAGTTTCATGAAATTTAGGATTGCCTTGGTAAAAGAATCTTGTTTACAATTAATACAAATTGTGATTTTCATTAGAATTGAGCACAATTTATTAATGATAAACTTTGGTAACTTGATTTAATGATGATTTTCATTTATTTAGTCTAACTTTATTAATATATTTTCAAAAGTTAAATTTCAGAGCGAGAATTCTGAATCTTTTTTCCTCTGATGTCGTTTCATCTTTCTTAAAGTATAAATTTATTATATGAAAAGATACTTTAATTGCATATCAGTGATAATGAAATAACATGTAAATGCTTTTCTCCAAATAAGTTTTAAATTTGGATGAACTGAAGTATATTTAACACTATACATACAGTAACAGGTAGAAGTATATATATAGGAGTGCATTAAGTGTTGGTATGTTCAGTGTAAAAAAAATAATCAAATATTACCGTTAAAACAGAAGATAATGCTTTGTATATTTAAGGGGAAAAGACTGTAGTGATAAGTATATGCAATGTAATGATTTATTAATAAAAATTACTGTAATGAAAATTAAGGTGGTTTAAGCTTTAGTATTTAATATGTAATTTTACAGTTATGAACAATTGTTATACGAAGGTTTATTGTATTTTTAGGACATGAAAAAAAGTGTATAGAGATATTTTATAAAAAATAGTTACATTGCCATTTTATATGTGTATTTGTTTCTTTTATTCAACTTTTTTCTATAAGTTGCATGATTTCAGTATTCAAATTTGTTTTATGTAAATTCAGAAAGTTGACTGTATAGAAGTGGATTTTATAACTTTGCCATCTTGTAAGAGATCTGAAATTTCAAAATTCTTGTGATATTTCTTTTAATCTGGGCCCATACCATATACAATTCTCAAAAATACCATGAAAAGATTTGTAGATAACGTAATGCTATCTCCTGTTTTTGCTTTCTAGTTCCTATGTGTAGTATATTTCACATAGCTGGCTGTTTTCTTGTAGATTTAATTAATTTTATAGAACAGACAACCCAACTACTTGTCCTTTGAATTTAAAGATTATTTCCCTGTTTTTTACTAAGTTAAAATTATTGTACACAATTAATTCATACATTTTTTTTTTAATTTGAGGAGAATAAAACCTCCCCTCCTCCCAAAAGCAACAAATTTTAAGATAAAATTTTTTATGAAATTTCTTTTTTGTGAAGCTGTAGAATAAATTTTTCTTGTAGAATTTCAGTTACATGAATTAAGAGAAAAGGGCAATTTCATTATTTACTTCATGAGCTGATTGCTCTGAAGCAATCCAATATGGAATATAAAGAAGCTAAAATGCATGTAGGTCTTAAAACTTATGTGGTGTAGAAGTTTCAGCTCAATTGAAACTCTTATTTCATAGGGAATTAATTTGTCATCAGTAATGTATTAAGACTAGTTTTTGCCATTAATTTCTTTGTAAACAAGGGAAGACCTTTTCAAATCTTACTTTTGTAAATGTATATAAAAAAAAGCATTGATTTGATTAAATTAATTTTGATAGTGTTGAAATTAGAGTAAATAAAATTCGCAGAAAATTTTAAGATACAAATGTTTTTAAATATTTTTTTACTATTAATTGCATTAGGTGTTTAAAAATTCAAGTTTTTATGTCAGAAACTTAATGATATATATAAAGTGAAATTTTTAGAAATTCTGCATAATTTGACCTTTTTTTTCGCTTTTTAATCTTTGATTTAGGAGATGATTTTCTTTAATTTTTTTTACTGTATCCTTTTATTTGTTTGGGTTGATGACATTTAATACCCTTTGTAAATATTTTTAAAATTAATACTTTTTCGTTGTAAATAAATTGAAAATGCTATTCATAAGATTTCCAGAGAGATTTATTAGATATTATCAATAAGATAAAAATCGAGATGTGCTAATTGTACAAGGTATTATGCACGTTGAATATTTGCAGTTAGATCCTCGATTTGTCCTTATAGTATAGTGTTACATCCACAGAGTCTGATTTATATACAATATCATAAAATGCTTTGTTCACTTATAGTGCATTCATGTAATGTTAAAATTAAGTGTCAATAAATGATGTATATTAAAATGAATTTGATTGTTAAATAAAACTACTGTCTAATAAGAATTTTCGTGAAAACAATTTAATTCAATCTACTATAAAATAATTTTATTAAAAAGCATATTTCTTTAAAGATGTTTCTTAATTTATACAAAAAAGTCAAATTTCTTTCTTTCTGAATGTTGGAGACAAACATGTCTTTAAAAAGTTCAAACCTTTTGAAGGGTAATAATTATAAAGGAAGTCAGACTATAAAACATATCAAATGTTTGTTTGTTGTCAGATTATTTCAGATGCTCAAAACCTTTAAATGATGTTAAAAGCTATTTCATTTCCAATCTCAGAAGAATTCCTAATTATTAATCAAAACTTTCCTATTAACCAACTTTAATTAAAAAGCTAAATTAACTTTTGTTTGTAAGAAAGTGTGTATTTTCCTTAATGTACAATATTTTCATAAGAACTTGTTCATAGTATGTTTCATAATTGAGGGATTAATTAACCCTTCGAGGAGAAAAAAAGTAATATTTAGCCTACTTTTATAAAATAATTTTGTACTTGCCCATTCAATTCAATATGTATTTAAAAGGATATCTTTTGGTTCAGTAAATCATGATTCGCTTTAATAGCAAAAATTAAATGGATTAAATTTGAAGATTTTAGAAAAAAGAAAAAATTTTTTAAAGCTCTTATCCTCATAAATTCATGGGAATGTGAATAAAAACAGTTAATTCTATTTATTGGTTATATCACATTTTAATCAATTTTCAAAGTAAAAAAAAATTTCATTACACCCTTATGGAGTTATTTAATAAAAATATAGTACTACTTTTTTACTTATATGGAAACACTCAATAAGATAAATCAGCAAAAATAACAAAAAAAAATGCAATTTTATTGTGTACATCTATAAGAATTATATTGTAATTATTTCAAATTAATCTCAAAAACTAATGTCTTAAAGTATATGTATCATCTTATTAAAATATTGGAAACATACATGCAAAGTAATAATTCTTATTTCATAAAATCAGGTTCTTAATACTTTTATTTTTTTAGGGAAAAAAATATTTTGCATTGCAGTTAAAATACTTCTATAATAACTAGCTTGTTGATACATTTGATACGAGTGAAGTTTTTGATAACTTGAAGGAAATTAACATTTCCTGTGGGAAAAAAAACAGGACTCAGACCACCTGGTCAATATAATTCACAACATCCTGCCCCTTGATGAACCAGAGGGTTCATAACATTTTCATGAAGCAATAAAATTTTAAAATCAAGCATTTCTAGGCTTCTAGCACAATTAAATTTTAAAAACAACACATAAATTAATGGTAGGTTCAAATTGAAATTAATTTTTGAGGGGATCCACAGGATATTCACATAACTATTGAAAGATTTCGATTGAAAATTAAATTTAAATGTATCGCAAAAAATGTATTGATTTATGACATATTAAGAACACGCAATTAATAATAAAGAATATATAATATGAGCATTAGCTTTTTTTTCTAAGGAAGTTATGCAAAAAAAAAAGTTTCGAAATGGGCAAATTCTTCGATTTTATTATGAAATTATATGTCAAAAAAAAGAAATATACATTAGGCATTATTTAAAGTAAACTATAAGTTTTATGAAAGAAAACAAAAATTTTGATACTGATAAATATTTTAAATGAATCTCAGAAATGCATTTTATCATCTTAATCTGACATATATAGTTATTTAATTTTGAAAATTATATAAAGAAAAATTGACGAAAAAATAACTTTTTCACTCGCCAAAGTTACTGATTTCCCCCTGTTTAAGGCAGAATTTTTTAGTGTAACCCTTGAGTTAGATGCGGTCGACGGCGAAACAGGTCAAAAGTCTTTGGCGCAAAGCTAATTTTCGACGCCAATGTTTGGCTATATGTAAAATTGCGTATTTTAAATTATTTTAAAAATCATTACCTTCATTTTTAGGGCATAATTTTTAAGTTAATGCTCTCAAACATCACAAACTATTTGCAAAAATAATGTACTTTGAAATAAAAAATGTACAAAAACTAATGTTTAAGTTATTTTTCAGAAAAACAGCAGTTTACGAAAATCACAAAATGTTTTTTAAAATCCGTAATTTTGAAGCAATTTTTTCAATCTTCGTATATGTTACGTATAATATTGCTTTACACACGAAAAAAAGGTTTTGTGAGATTACCTTCATAAATGACGAAGTTATTCAATGTGAAGTAAAAATTGGGACTACTTTTTAAAAATTCTTTAAAAAAAAAGTATTGGGAATTTTATTTTTTAAATGAATGGATCTAAAAGAGAAAGGCTTGAAGTTAATTAGTGTAGAATACCGATTTAATAACACAAAAAGTAATTCATACCCAATGATTTAGAAATAATTTTCATAAAAACGCATCAGTTTTAACACTATTTTAAAAAATTCCAAAAAAATAGAAGATATTGTTATTTTACAAAAAAAATTATACCGTATTGTGGCGAAATAAATGATCTTTCCGATTCTGTAATTATTTTTTGTCTGATTTCCACACCGAAAATTGGATGACAATTTTAATATGGTGGAAAACGCGTAAGATTACCACTCGGCCGAAACGGAACGGAAGTTCTGCCAAGTAAACAACCGGTAGGAGTTAAAACAATTAGGCGTTTAAGGTTTTTAATTAATATCTTTTCAACTAATTACAATATCGGAATATAAATGGGCAATACGGCTTCCCCGGAAAATTCCCGATCTTTTGGTACCTTCCGCGACTTTCTGTGCCTTACGGTTCGTGAGAAGATAGACGCACATACATACATTGATAGATACGTTTGTTTAGACAGCTATTTGTGATTACAAATTGCCCTGGTGTCGAACTGACACCTGCGAACGTTCTAAGTATATTTACCTGTAAAATTTCTCCTAATTAACCTAAAACCACAAAACTTTTACTGCGTAATTACCATGGAAAATTATTAAAAGTTATGAAACATTTTTTAAATTCCCTACAAAAATGCGGAAAGGGAACTAACTGAATAGGCTCCGGTATCAAATTGACACTGATGGACAGTCTAGTGCAGAGGTTCCCAAACTTTTTTGTCTCGTAGACTTTTTGCCATGTTTATCGTTATCGGGTAGACCCCGTCTTATCTAATATTGAATTTTTGCAAATTTATCAACTTAAACGTCTCACTCTTTTTGACAGCTGTTACTATTACTTACTCAAAAAGAATTAAATTTCTAACTGTAGTGAAGTATAGCGTTTAAAACTTAAGAAGAACATGGTAAGAAATTGAATTAAAATTAAAATATAAAACATAAAATAACTGAACAACAAAAATGCCTTTAATGAGAGGGATGAATCTGGTGCTTAAATAACAAATTTTCAATATTTAGTATATCAATCTAGTCAGTTTTAACTCTAAATCCCTTTGTTAGTAAGAGTACAGTTTTTTTTTCTTTTTTGAGATAGGCAAACTTACTTAAACTCCCCTCACAAGGAAAACCAATAAAATATTTTTTTGTAATATTACATAATTCATGCGACAAATAACAGGTTTTTTAAAGCTAAAATTGTAGACAACCAAATTCTAAAATTAATTTTAAGATTTTCGTTAGGGCCAATTCGGATCAGCTCCTATTGTAATATGACATTTCTTTTCAATGTGACTACATGAATTCATTGTCGACTGTGGTTATTACTATAAGAAAAGCAATCTCAAACCTAGTTTTAAAACCTGAGTAAAAGGCATTTAAATGTTGAATGTAGGTTAAAATGTCCTGACAGATTGTCTGTGACAAATTGAGAAAATTCATGACGTCCTTTAGCTTAATTCTAGAATGAAATGATCCTTGTCTTTATAAAACGTATGTTGTCACCTAGTAACCAAAAATTAACCTCACTAAGTAAATCAGATAGGTGAAATTTGGTTTTTCCACTAAATCAAATTGCTTTTTAAAGATTAAAGTCACGATCTGATTTAATGAGAGCCACTATGATAGACCCCCACTTACATTTCGTGGACCTCCAAATTATTTTTTTGCTGTTGTGGACCCCTTACAAGTCATCATAGACCCCTGGGGGTCCATATAGACCACTTTGGGAATCACTAATCTAGTGTTATTATAATATACCTAAATCAGTTGATAAATGTATTATAATTTGTTTGAACAGATATTTTCAATACGGATAAAAAAATATTTAACAAAAATGCATTTAACTATAATGTTCATTCATACAAACACACACAAAAATTTAATAATGAATTACTTTAGTATTAGCAGCAATCCAATTTGAAGTTTCACTATCATCATCACATTTCTTTTGCCACTTTCTTAATAAATTACACTTTACAGGATCATGCCAATTTTCACCACAAGCAAAGCTAAGGAAAAGAAGAAGAAAGATTAATATTAAAAGGATAAGTTTAATACTATTATATGGCAATAAAAGAACAAAAATTTTAAAATAAAAAACTAATTCATTTGCATATTTTACAAACTTAACATTTGACTCATTTATTGGAGATATTTGAAATTTACAACATACACATTTAAATTTAGTACAAAATAAATATTAAAAATCAAATTAGAAAAGAATCGAGCGTAACTTTCTCGTTTTGTGATCGTAACAGGAATAAAAATTGCTTTATATAATAATAATGTAACATTTAAAGAAAAATTTACTCAAGCTACAATGTCTGTCATACTGATATGTATGACTTTAGAGGATGAAATCTAATAAAACTACATACTATCACTGATATATGATTTTAAAATCACATAAAATGATATATTTTACAAAATAAATTCTAGTGATGTTATTTAAAAAAAATGAAAACTTTCTTTACATGTACCCCATGAAATTAAATATCTTACCAAAACGTGTGACGACAGCGACAAGTTACAGGTTGAGCATCCACATACTGTACAGCAATAACATAATTACACTCTGGCTGAGGACACCACCGTAATAACCTATTACACTTGGGTGGAGAAAAAAGCTTTTATTAAACATTTTTAAAAATTATTAAATAAATTTCATTTAAATATGATTTTTTCATAAAAAAACCCAAAGAACTAGTTTTAATTAACATTGCAATAAAACTGAGTGCCATATATCTGGTATTCTTTGAATTATGATAATATGACAGAAATGAGAACTCAGCTGTACCTTAATGCCAATTGCTGACATCACGGATCTAATACAATTTCATAAGCAAATAACTATTATTATTCCATACAACAATTTTTGGTGGAATTGATCTCAAACTTTGTGACTTAATTACTACCTGATAGAGAAATAAAAAAATTAAACTGTCAAAAAAAATCAAAACCTTCAACTTTTTAAGTCAAAAGAAAAACAATTTAGGTGCATGCAAATTTTCCAGTTCCAAAAGAAATTTTAATCATTAACTAACTTTTTCCCTTCAAGTCTAAGGAAGGAGGATTATTATTTCAAATGATTAAAAAATAGCAAAAATTATATAAGAGTAAGAAGTCTAATGATTTGTTCAGTAAAACATAAAATGATTAGATTTTAAATAAAGGAATAAAAACTTACCTCAACAAAACTATTGGTTATTAAATGCTGATACTTTAATTTTACTTTAGGATCAGTTATTAATGACCTGCAATGAAAGTAAAGCAAATTATAGCATATTCCAAATAAAATTTTTTTTTAAAAAACTGATTTTATTACATTTTATAATTCTAAAAGCATGCAAAAATGAGTATTATGTAACAAATTTTATTAAAAATAAGTCTTTACAGCTTGCATAACTAACAATATGGTCTTATAATTATAGATCAAAATTTAGATTATAATGGTGAAAACATGAAGACAATGTAAGTATAACTGGAATATATATCTACTCTTTAAACTTATTTTTCTAACTATTAACATAACTACTTTATTATAAGGGGTGATCAAATGAAAAGGTACGAAACCACATATAAATGAAAGTTAAATATTTGCATATTCCGCCATGGGAGAATGTAGCGAGACATCTTGGGATGCCATTGGAAGCTCTGACTGGGATCGGATCATGCGCAGGAGAGAGCAAAGGCTCTTATAAAAAGCGGCGTCCAAATGAGGACAGGATGGCATTCATTTTGCAAAATTCGACGATTGAGGAGCAGCAAAGTGTTATCCGATTTCTGACAGCGGAAGGTGAGAAACCGGCAGCTATTCATCGGCGGATGGTGACCGTTTACGGGAAGAAATGTGTCTCTGACAAGTCTGTCAGAAAATGGAGTGCCCGTTTTCATGCAGGCCGTGAGAGTGTGGGTGATGACCAGAGACCAGGCCAGGCAAACACTGTCATCACGAGCGATCTCATCGACACGGTGGACGACCTCGTGAGTAATGATCGGCATGTCACATTGCGAATGTTGACGCTGAAGGTGGATGTCAGCTATGGAACAGTGTGGACAATTGTTCACGGCATGTTGCGATTTCGAAAGGTGTGTGCCGCTTGGGTTCCGAAGCAGCTCACCGACCAGCAAAAGAAACTGCATATGGGAATAGCACTGCAACATCTGTTTCGGTATCAGGAAGACCCCGCTTTCAAGAAGTGGATCATCACAGGCGATGAGACCTGGTGCCATCACTACGAGCCAGAGACAAAGTGGGACAGCATGTGTCATCACCTCCCCTTAAAAAGTTCAGAGCCGTGAAGTCAGCAGGCAAGGTGTTGCTCACTGTCTTTTTTGACGTTCAAGGTCCGCTACTTGTGAAATTCCTCGAGCACATAAAAAGCATTAACTCTGATATGTACTGTGAGACACTCCGATGCCTACGCAGGTCCATCAAGAACAAAAGACCGGGGCTGCTCACGGAGGGTGTGGTTCTGCTCCATGATAACACGCGTCCACACGTCTCCAGAGTCACACAAATGGAACTGGGCAAGTTCAAATGGGAGATGTTGGACCATCCGCCCTACAGTCCGGACATGTCACCCTGCGATTTCCATGTGTTTGGTCCACTGAAGAAACACCTGAAAGGGAAGTGCTTCAACTCGGACGACGTACTCAAGGACACTGTGAAGGACTGGGTTTCGTCACAGCCACAGGAATTCTGGGAACAAGGAATCCTGCGGCTTATTCGTCAGTGGGATCGGTGTGCTCAGGCCAATGGTGTATATTTTGAATAAAGTCTACATTTGTACCCATTGTGTCGTTTCGTACCTTTTCATTTGATCATCTCTTGTATTTCAAATAATTAATTTGGATACAAGTAAAATATTTGCTGTTTAACCAGACATACATTCAAACTTATTACACCAATCTCACTATAGAAGTTTCATATGTACTAGTATGAAATTAAAAGTTGAAAATCCAGGAGGACTGAGTTCACCCACAAGGATTTTCACCTATAAAATTAGTCTTTTGAGAGAGAAAACCACCTAGATACTTAGATACAAATGCCACTCTGCCAATTAATATCAATTAAGTAACAAAGAGAAAGATAATGTATACCGGTATATAAATAACTGAAAAGTTTAACAGTATACAGTATAAAATCGCATAAGCACTTGCACAGAAAAGCATTTCAGGCACACAACTGGCATTTTTACAAAATTTCAAATTTAATGCAAAGAAAAGTTATCAAGATATTGACAAAACAAGAAATGCACTCAAACGAAAAAAAGAAAGTATAGTTTAAAATACAAAGAGTAATAAAATCCAACAGAAACACACAGTACTATGCAGTTAACTCTCAATAAAGCCTTAGGTAATCAAAAAGTATGGCGCAGGAGGGATAAAGAACTACCTCTTTGTACCATGATAAAAAATTTCAAATTTTCTGACATTCTTTTATGCTTTTTTTATTATTAAAATCAATTTTTTTCTAACGTGAAATAAAATTTTGTTTCTCTAATATTCAATCAACTTTTGTAATTAAATATGAATTGTAATCATTCTACCACTTTAGCAGTTTTCAAATTATACTATCATTAGATCACCAACTTTTTATTTTCTAATCAAACACCTATTACAGATTTAATTTTAACAATCAAAAGGTAAATGGAAAATTTCTAAAATAAAAATTGAACTCACATGACTGTTTGATCATCCACAAGAATGTCACAACCATGTGCAGCACAAGCAATAATCTATAAAAATGAAATATATATTCAGTATTGCTTTCAAATTTATTAAAAGTCAATTACTTCATATAATTTAAAAAAGGAACAAATACTGTTTAAGTGAAAGTATTTTCATTTAATTCCCATTAGCTTAAAATTTTTTAAAAATAATTTTACCTGGCACATTCCTTGGTCCATAATTTTACTTGTAAGATATTCTTTCCAACATTCAGTGCAAAATCGATGACCACATGCAATGCCTGTCATCATCTGAAATAGTAATGGCCATGAAATTCATGATGGCATGAAGAACTCCAATAAAACTTTCAGCTATCATAAAATTCACAATTGTTTAAAAGATGATTATTATATTCTTAAAAATAATTTACTGGCCCATATGATAAAAATGCATTTGAAGGTTAGCTTAATGATATCATACGAATCACCTAGAAACTCTTAATTTCTTCAACATTCCTATTTTCAGTGCATTTAATCCTTTGCATCTGACAAAGAAGATTTATATGAAGTTTTACAATTACATCTGAATATACTAACTCAATTCAGAAATTGAAGGGGGGGGGGGACAAACAAATTATGATCAAATTTTAGAATTAAAAGTAAAAATTAGAAACCAAGATGATAAAAAATTACGAAGATTGCAGTAAAATTTAATAAAAAATATAAATAAAAGGTAATTAAATTTATTACATCTACAATTTTTTTAATTATAAAATAAAAAGCATTAGTATATTTTATTATAATATTCACTCTGAAAATATAAAAGGTACCACAGTAGCTTTTTAGAAAAAATTTATCAAAACATTCACAAAATTAAGAGATACAGTTACTGCTACCATTCATAAATTTTTTTAATTCATTACAAAATTTACGATAGATGGAGAAAAATAGAAAGTTAATAACTTAACCATGGATTTTCTTATCTTTCTGTACATATTAACACAAAAGAATTCATATGTTCAATAACTATAATTTTAACAGAGAGAAATCGCAATCTTTAAATCTGTGACGTTAACTGGTATGTTTTAACTTTGAAGTGTTTAGAGAAATAAATACAATATTTTCTTTTCCTCCCATTTTGAAATTCCTATTTAATTACATGGGTTTGCTAAAATCAAAGAGTAAGCAAAATTATAAAATACCCGTAAGAAATATTAACACAAATTAATCAAATTTGTTTAAGTGATTTTCCAACTTTCATCTCCAAAACAGACAGAATGATACACTTTTTTCCCTTTATAATTATATCATTGTACTAAAAAGAGTTCATTTTTTCTTCAGATTAGAAACTTATGGATTCCATTTCAGATTCGCGTGTTTTTAAACAAATTTCAAATGTACGTAGCAAGGATTTTCATATATTATATAATTCAGCATTTATGTATTTAAAGCACAACAATTTACATTTCAAAATAACAAAAACAAAAACTAAAAATTTTGTTGATGGAATCACATTTTCTTCCTTCAATGCCAATTAAAAATAAACTGCATCTGAAATTCTTATAAACATAAAGACAATTACATTACACTTCTCTTTCTCTAAAAAAAAAACAACTTAAAAAAAAATTTTTTTTAGTTAATTTACCTTTTGTTCCAATTTTTTTTCTGATAAAAAAACAAAATAAATTAATCAGAATACTCACATTTTTTGGAATAGTCATTAAACAAATCTCACATTCTTCTGTTCTAGGTCCAAATCTGGAATCCTAAAATAAACACCCAAATTTTAATTAAATAGCACTGAAAAAAATTTGTTTTCTCTTTGGCACAAAATAATTGTTTCTTTTTTTCTTTCAAAGTACAAATTAACCTGAACAAACAACTAGACTTAGTTAAATATGGGAAACAGAATATTTATTAATTAAAAAAAAGGCATTTTTTCATATTAATAGACATAATTTGGCATTGCAACAAATACATGAAAACATATAACACAAAATAAATTACATAAAAATACAATGATTATACACTTTAAAAAATTATATAAGATTTGAATTGAAGCTAAATATTATATCACTACTAAGAATACAAAATTAACTGCTTAAGTATATACATAAAAAAAAAGTATGTACACAAAAATGCAACACATATTTTACATTGTATTTCTAACTCATATGGTTTGATGGGGGTAACTCCATGCAGCATTTTCTCTGTTATTATAATTATTGTTCAAACAATGACTGGTTTTTCTAAACAAATAATAGCACCTTTGAATACACACACACATATATATACATAACCATATACATTTCTTTTGGTATATACATATTATGCAGTCAACCAATTATGCCAAATGCTGCAATGTGCAGCCAATAATGGAAAATTTTTCGCATGCATGCACAAACCCAACAATTTTGTGTTCAGATGTATGATGACAACATTTGGCAAGATTAGCTGATGCCATAATACATAAGTACCTTTCTTTTGTCAAAATCAAAGACAAAAACAAAAATTTAATCTGAATCAAGCAATCCCTCTTCTGTTTGAATAAATAACTAAATATATTGCCAATTATAACAGATACACATCACTTTATTCACACAAATCAATTTTGAAAATTTTATACAAATATCACAAAAAAAAAAAAAGAGAAAAAAAATTAAATATCATAAATTAGACAGTTTGATTTTCCAAAATAATATGTAAAAAAACTAATTAATTGTTCTCTTTCCGAAATTCAAACTATTTCACTTAAAATAAACTTATATACATACTTAAAATTAGTAATCTAATTTCTTTTATGCCTTAGAAAGTTACAATACATTTGAGGAATTGTTTTATATCTATATCATGCTTACTACTAAACTCATTCAATAAAGATAATTTATGTGTATATGTATATGGATAAAACCTTGTTTAATAACTCTGCACCATCTTTGCAATCCTTATCAGAGCTAAATAAAATTTATCACTGTTAATACCACAAAGGGAATTAAATTGCAAATCTCATTTGAATTGGATCTTTAATTTTAAAGATATTTGAGAAAAACTCTTGGGTGGATCCTAGCAGGGCACACTTCTTGGCGACAAATTTTTTGGCACCAAAAAATTTGGCGATAAAGTTTACAATATGGTAACCCTGCTAAATTTAGGGAATAGTAAACCTATTTGGACCAGATTTTTTGGACAGCGGTCATTTTTTTCCTGATGGTCAACTTGAAGATGTGTAAGGTTTTTCTAGAAAGCTGAAATTAAATTAATGCACGGATTTTTCTTCTTTTTTTTTAAATGAAACAACTGCTGAAAGAATATTTGTTAGAGAGAAAGGAAGATGCGTTGATAAATTCAATTAGGACGATATTTTTTCTCACTATTGCAGCTGAGGAGCAACGGTTTTTCTATTTTCTTCTTGAAGCCATTATGGATACCACGTTTTCTTTTTTGAAGCTCGACGAATGGACATTTTTTTCTTTTTAATGAAAGATGTAAGAAAGAAATGCTTGCTTTGTGAATGAGTGAACGATTGAAAATATTTCGGTAGGTATGGATGTCCGAAATATAATTTGTTTTTGAGAGAAATGGAGATCGTTAATTCATCAGCTTAAGGCATTCATATTGGATTTCTTTTCCAACTGTATGTTTTAGAAGCGACGCCTTTTCAGTTTTTCTTGTTGAAGCTGTTTAAGAAACCACGTTTTTTTCGTAAAAACACGACGGATGGATTTTTTTTCTGAATAAAAGGTAAGAAAGTAATTATTGTTTTTGTATGAATGAAGGATTGATAATCTTGTAATGGATGCTTGAAATTTGCATTTAGTTTCTTACTTTTGATTTTATGTTTCCTTTGTTGACCGTTTTGGAAACCACATTTTTTTGATGTTTTTCATCTCTTGACGCCATTTTGAAAACCCCGTTTTTCCCTCTTGTTTACATCTCTGACGCCATTTTGAAAAAAAAAAAGCAGTTTTTACTTGCCGCCATTTGGCGAAAAACTTTTGTCGCCAAATACAGCAGTGTGCTGTGCTAGGATTTTACCAAACTTTTAATTCCTTCTTGATTGGCGCCAAGTTCACTTTTTGTGTCTGTAATCAGAGTTGCCCAAGTCACAACAAAAATAAAAACCAGCATAAAGACTGGCGCTTTTGGAAGACAAATCCAACTTAATATAACAAATACTCTTACCCTAGTCAGAGATCAGCTATTTTTAAAATAACCATCTTTTTAAAATACATTATATCTATTCTATTTAGACATTTTGTTTAGAAGTGTATTTCATATATTTTAACAATTGAAAGATCAAGGGAAATAAATTAATCACACCCTGCATTATCAAATCAAGTTTAACTTACTACCGATAAAATGTTGCAAATTTGAAACTGGCACATCACTTGGAGTATTCTCTTTGTAGTGTTTTGCAGGAAGAGAGATATTTAAGTATGTAACTATGAAACACCTTTTAAAAAAAAGTGAATTAACTTTTTAATTCATTAATACAACAATTTAGTTTTATTTGAGCCATTCACAATGACAATGCTTTCAACTAGTCTTGAGAATTATGAAAAATACAAAGGAATAAATATCATTCTTGATCTTAACTTAATGAATGATTAATTTAAATAAAATATATACATTATTCTTTCAAAGCTTACTGCATCTTAACACTAACCTTTGATGTTGAAGGTGGATTTTTATATGGATTGATTATATGGGCTTCTTTAAATAGAGCATCTTGATCGTCATCATAATACCTAAAAATTAAAAAAAAAATATTTTAATAAATTACAAAAAGCATTATACAAATGGTTTTAAGATTTATATTCATAATATATCTTTCTTATGTTAATCACAAATCTCACTGCTATATAAAATATTTTTATATTGCATACAATAAAAAAACTAATTGAATAATCATTTTTTGACAATTTGAAAAATGATAAGGTGCCAATGCAAAACTACATTTGCTCCTACAAAAAAAAAAAAAAAAAAAAAAAAAAAAAGGTAAACCTCAACAATTGCTTAATATGGCAAGTATAGAATCATACTTCATTCCTCAAATTTAAGTATAAAATAATACACTGAAAACATTTGCATACACATTACCCAAACATGAAAATATGTATAGTACCTTTCATAGAGTTTTTCTTTATCCCACTTGAAATGGTTCAAAAGGATCCGAGTAATAGTAGGTGGAATCTAAAAGTAAAAAAAATTACATTAAACATAAAATCTTGAGAACATGATGATGCACATTTCTTTTGCATCATCAACTTCCTAATTTAATTGAATAGGGATTTAAATTGAATTATTAAATTTTTCTTAACAGTGGCAACATTTGAATAAAAATATTAAACAGTAAAACAAATTTAATATTCCCTTTAAAAAAAGTATAATATAGACTTTTTCATAGCTTTCAGTACTTTCCTCATTAATTCAAATTAAGTCTTGGAGAACTGAGGATTGACCAAGATGCATACATATTTTCAAAGAAGCAATAGAATATGATTGAATACTACACATATTACTTTTAAAAACATAGAAATATGAACTCAATATGAGCACAATACTTTTTATTTATTTATTATTCGCCTTGCTTTTCATCTTATCCTTTACTACTATTTCATTTGTTTTAAGACACACAGCACACATTTTCTTCATCTTTTAATTGGTGTGATAAATTTTATAAAATGTCTCTGAGTTAATCAGAGAGATGTTTCATATTCTTCAGATAAGCAATGATTTCATTTACCAACCTGCAATTACATTAAAAAAAAAACCTGATATTTTTTTACACAGGACATAAGAATTCAAAATGCATTGATCAAATAAATGGAAATTTTTTAAAAATACTCCCCCCCCCCCCATAATTCTTTGACACAACATAATACGCTAAATTTTGGTCAGCATGATCAACAGTTCATGTGGCATCATAAAGATAGGAGCTATCACAGTTCTAGGACCACTTTCTTGTGATTGTCCTTGAGAAAGTGGAAGCAACCGTTGGTCAAAACTACATTCATGTAACACTTCTTAACTAATTTCACTGCCTAATTTCAAAGTCTAAGCATACAATCCCCCCCCCCCAATCTTTAATGGATTGTATGCAATTTAGCAATGGACAGCACAATCAAACTGTCTGTGCATCAAATATTGAAAGGCTTGGTAAATGTGCTACTGAAATTCTTTAAATGATTCTAATGGCTTTTAGTGTTGAAGATTCAAATCAAACTACGATTTAAATGGCACTTGCAAGGTGTCAATCATTCGAAGATATAGAACATTCAAGGCAGCAAAGCGCCAACAAAACAGATGAAAATATGGAAAAAAATTTCAGAAATCAGATTATAATCTTATTGCGCAAGAACTTACCGACAATGTTGGAATTAGTAATGCAGTATGCCAAGAAACTTTTAACAAAAATTTGAACATGCTGTGCATGTTCTTGACAATCAAAAAGGAAAAAATACAGAAACATTTGTTTTGAACTCAAAGAAAAAACAAATGTCAATTTCATTTCTAAGGTAGGACTAGTTAAATTATTCTTAGCAGCAAAAAAAAAAAACTATCATGGATAGTAAATGTAAATAGAAATGAATTTACTTTCAAAAATGAAATTTTTCCCCCATCATACGTGGAACCACAACCAAAAAGTCAAACAAGATGAAAGAAAATCATCTATATTTTAACACACATCTATATTTTTTTTATATGGTCAAAATAATACATGTTAACCTACCATTACATTAAAAAGTACATATTAAAAAGATGGGGAGATTACATTACAAAAAGTTTTATTCTCCTGAAACTAAAATTTTTTGGTGGACAAAGTTGAAATATATAGCCCCCCCCCCTACCCCATGGAAATTAAAATAAGAAACTCAGCAAAAAGGTTCAACAGGTTGACTGCCACATTTGCAGTTTGCCTAGATCACTAACTAAGCAAGTTATACTGTAATTTGTATACATACTATATTTGTGCAGCTCCAAAGAAATTCATAGAATATTGAAGTAAATATGAATTTTGTAATATTCGTATAGTAAATAATTTATAAATATTGGCCTTTTATCTTGTGAAATATAGTGGCAATAAACTTGTGAAATTACTCTGAGAGAGCAAACATATTAAAAGAGTCACTGCTTTGTGTGTGAAACCTGATATTACATATTTACAAAAGAGAGACATATATATATATATATATTACAACCAAAATAATTTTTTTGTTGAATGAGCACCACTTGTGGAATTAAATGTAAATGTTAAATATAAATGCAAAATTAATGTTAGCTCTTTTTGCTTATTCACATTAAATCATCAGATAAATGACTTTACACACACAAAATAAAACACATTATTACATTAGGAGCAAAAATATGATAGGTCATCATTAACACAAAAATTTTCAATATCAAAAGACAATGGCTTTATGTCAAAACTTTAACTGATTCAAAATATTGGTGTCCCAAATTATTTCTACATTGATCAAAAGTTCAGACATAGTCAGAAAATAAGAAAAAGAAACATATCTGATTAACTTAAAAATAGATAAAAATAAAAAATCCAACTTAAATTTATTTGTTAGTATAAATATGATAACCAAAAAAAGCAATAAATAGATTCTCTGACAATCTGCAAAGTAAAAGAAACAGCACATGGTAAAACTTCACTAGATCTTCACTGTCATGTATAATATAAGTAGGAACTAATTTGATATAGGAGTGCTATGTGCTTAGCAAGGCTTGTTGAGTGATATGGAATCCAAGAAGGCAGCCTAGTTGTAATAAATTGCCAGGAAAATAATTTTAAAATATCTGTTTTGAAATATATTAAAGCAAATTTCAAATAAAGGATACAGGAATAGATGGAAAATAACCAATATCAATATAGTATAATATTATATTAAACACAAAACTTTAAAATTAATCAATAATGAATATCAATTAATAATTGTTGAAAACTTGCAATATTCCAAAAACTGCAAGTTTCTTCAATGAATTTCATGGAACAAGGAACATTTAAAAATGTATTATTTAAAAGTAAAATTAAGTGGAAGTGTGTTATTTTAAACAATAATTAAAACTCAGCCCTCACATTCTTTTAAAAAAATATCCTGGTCTCGACAAAGATATTGGAGATGTTCATATTTGAAAATAGCACAAAATACAACAGAAGATTGCACTAAATTGAACAATTGCAATGAAAATGGTTCAATTTTTAAGGAAATTGAATTAAAATTGTCTAAAATCAATAGGGTTACTGCAAAAAAAAAACAACCCACAATAAAAATTAATTATAATATGCATTGTTCCCATGGCAACCACATTACCACACGAAAAAAATGTCAAGGCAGCCATGTTATAATGTGATTGCCCATCTTTGTAAATATAAACAACAACTTGGCATGTAGCAATCAGATATAAAATTAGCACCCATAAGAATCATGAGTACTTGCATATTAGCATTACTGGAGCAAAATTTGCACCACATGAATTGTGCCAAGATGTCCAAACAACAAATAATTTCTTTCATGCGTGCTACAAACAATTGCTACTGTTAATGAAATATTGGTGCTTCATTGTTGTCCTAAAAGTTAAGCAGAATTAATTATTTTTTTTAAAAATTCAAAACATCAACGAATACTAGAAAGGTGAAGCCATTCATGCTTGTAAGACATTTCTTAAATGATTTTTGTGTGGCACAATTAATAGAACTTACCATCAAACCACCTTGAATAAGCTTACAAAAAACTTTGTCACAAAAGATATTGTTTACTGTTCTAAGGAATATCACTCTTGCTTGGAAATACAAGATCACATGGTTTAAGAAACATGCAACTCTTAAGATTCCAGGCACTGGGAAATTCTGCCACATTCACCTAACAGTTCTGATTTGCTCCCTTCTTTCATTGATTCCCCACATTAATACATCTTAGAGGACAATGCTTTTCTTTGAATGGGGTTAAACTAGCTGTGAAAAATTGGCTTTGTCACAGGGACATTTTTCTTCACAACTTATGCTGGATTTCTTAATCTATTGGTTCAATAAATGCTTCGATAAACAAGGTTGTTACGTGAAAAAATAGGTAAGTATGTATTTCCATATAAGACAAATTTTGTTCACAGTATATTTATAATTCTAAAAGTTAAAAAAAGGAACCTTACTCACTCATACCCCCTTAAAGCTACATATCTTTACCATAAATGATGATTCTGCATAGAGATGAGATGATTACTGCCACGCCCAATTTGATTAATTTTTTAGATAACTATTTTCATGAATTTTTTGATGTGTTTATAAAATCTGTAACAATAATCCTGCCAACAAAAGAAAGATCAGAAACAGTTTATACAAGAATTTACAAATGATGTCAGTGGAAGTCAAATTACATTTTAGTCGACATCTCAAATAGATATTTTATAAAATTTTAGTAGGTATTTTCCAAGTCGAAAAGTAAATTTAAAAGTGGGTGGTGTATAAGCATTTGGGAGACTAGAACTATCACTATAGTAGTTTGAAAAATTTTATTCACTTACAAATGGAAAAAAGTTTAGATAACTGATTTCACTGAGTTATCATGCATTTCAAAGTGAATGTACAAGCCAGCAATCATAGAAAAAAACCACACCAACGAATCTAAAATTCAACACACTGATAATTTAACTAGATGTAAATAAGCATTCAATTGTTTACAATTTTTCAAATTGAAAAATATGAAAAAAAAAAAATTAATTCTTTAAAATTAAGTTGAAAGGTTATAACTACGTGAAGTAGATTCGTATTTCAGAAATTTGATTGTATCTATATGCGAGTACTTAAAAAGAGGTAACATGATATCATAACAAAACAATAAGATCACACTAACACTAAATGTAAACATTACCTGTACTACAGTATTTACTTCACGTATGCAATCAACCATATGTTGTACTATTTGTTCAGTTGATAAAACTTCATAATGGAACTCTTCAGTCTCTAATTTTTCTCTGGATGTAGATTCTGGTTCTAATGAAATTGAAAGTTCATCTTCATCTTCAGCACTAGATTCATTACCCGAATCTGCATCATATAATTCATCGTCGCCAGTGTCCATTTTATAATTAAAGTGATAGTCAATTTACGGTCAGAAAAGATCTTAATGAAAGGAAATGGTGATAAACTATAAACAAATTAAATAGAAATTTGACATTAATTCATCAGTAGAATCAAATTCACTTCAGTGAAATCCCCTCCGCCATCGTTCCATTTTTTAATGACGTCACATAACGTAAAGAGAAGTTGAGCAATCAAATGACTCACTAGGATAAATTTCTTTTTGATATTAATAGGACAACACAAGTAAAATATTTTTGAAACACTGCTTTGGTGTTGATTAAATATTTTTTCAAATTTTATTCTCCGATGTATTTACTATTTTATTCTGATTTAAGCTGAAGGTTCACAACTAATTTCAAACACAAAACTTTTCAGTAAAATTTCAGTCCCTTCAATCCTTCATTTGATGTTTAACTATTTTGAAGTTATTTAAAATAGTTTACAGATTTTTTAGATGAGATTTAATTTTTCTTATAAATAATAATGGCAATACTCTTACTCACGAATTTGCTCTTTTTGCGCCTTTTCTCCCCCCCCCCCCATGAAAACGAAACCTAAAGTAAACAACGATTACTTTATGTGCTTTTGTTGTATCCAAAGGTGAAAACGATGTTACTTGAAGTTTTGTATCCCATGTTTCCGTAAAGATAATTTATCATCTAGTAACCAGGTAAAATTCCCTTTGACGCGCGATTTCACAATGGTTGATTCTGAATTTGAAAGGTAGCTTCAAACTGTTTTTTGAATTACTGTGATCTGTTGGAGAAAACACATTTTTTCCCAGCAATCATGAATACAAAAAAATATGACAATAATGTTCTTGATGGAATGGAACAAGCAGCAATAACCATGATTTGTAGAGCCGTACAATTCGATAACGATGGGAAATATTCTTCAGCCCTATCTTCCTATCAAGAAGGAATACATGTATTTTTAGATGTAATTAAAAGCACAAGTGACAAAAGAAAGCAAGAATTATTACGACAGAAAGCTGGAGAATATATTACAAGAGCTGAAAAAATCAAAGATATTCTTCAGCGACAGAAAGACGCTGGTAATTATCATGAACAAATTCAAATTCCAAATGATGGCATGGGATTTAGTTACGAAAGTTTGTTTAAGAAGTATTTAGATAAAACAATTAAAGTTGTAGAAATTGAAGATCCTTATATTCGAAATGTACATCAGGCATACAATTTTTTGAGCTTCTGTGAACTTTTGGTGAGGTACTGCCCTGAACTGAAAAAAATTATTTTAACGACTGGTGCTAATCAACAAGACCATGTTAACCAAATATCTCGTTTTAATAGCATCAGAAATAGTCTTGCATCATACAACATTGAACTGGAAATCATATTTTCAGATACATTGCACGATAGAGAAATAAGACTTGGTAATGGATGGATACTTAAAATAGGCAGGGGTCTGGATTTTTTTAAGCCAGTGAACAAATTTTCTATTGGATTTTCAGACCAAAGTTTAAGACCGTGTCATGAAACTACAGTGGATATTTATTTCAAGCAACAGTGAATTCATTTTTGAAAAAAAAACATAATTACTGGTACTTTATTTTTATAATAAAATCTTTTTAAAAAGATGAGACATTTGTACACTTTTTCGAACAATTAATCATGCAACCATATTTTATCATTTTTAATTTTAAGGATTTTATTTTATGTGAAAATTTATGCGGAACAAATCAATTTCCAGATGTATAAAGGTTTTAATATAACAATGATTTGTTGAACCAATGGTCCTTAAAATATTTTGCCATTGTATTCCCCTTGGCTGGAAAACTAATTTAATGTAGTGATGTATTGTTTATTTTTAATATACCCAGTGATGTTCATACTTCCCCCCCGGTCAAAGTGTAGAATAGGAAGGGGTGCCCTGTGCGAAGTCAATTTTTTGGTGACTGAAATCGATCAACCAATCAACTTTTTGGAAATGTTTAAGCAATTTTTTTTATTAATATTTTTTCCCCTCATTAATATTTCTTTATTTTCATTGTAAAATTCCGCTTTGTAAATTTTTGAAAAACCTATCATTATAGTTGCTTGGCGACCGATTCCGTTCGCCAAAGGGGCTCTCATAGACCAACAAGTTTTTATTTTTACTATAGAGATTATCCTTGGCTCTGTCTTCAATATGTTTTTTAGAATGTAAACTTCTCCATAAAAGAGATCTGCGTAAGCTATTGTATATACCGTTTCAAGTAAATAAGTTGTTCTTTTGTACATGGTGCACCCTAGAATGAAATGCTAACTTCAGGGAAAACTTATAAAATTAAAAAAAAAGAAAAAGATTAGAATAATTAATATGCATAATAGGCAGTTTAAAGTATTACATTGAGCTCTCAGTAATCTGCTGAACCATGTACTAGTGCTGTCATTTAACTCATCCTTAATGTCAAAGTTAACTAGTGAATTGTTGGTGATATTAGATGAAAACAGTTATTTAGAAGTTCATCATGTAAAACTAATTAGTACTTATGTGTTAGCATCATTGGGATATCAAAACAGCTAAGATTCTATCGTGTTTATATATGAAAAAAAACTTTGGGGGTCCAATTTGGCTGCAGTGATGACAATACATAACTACCAACTAATTACCTATTTTAAGACTTAATTTCTAAGATAAAAATGTGTCTCATGTACACACACACACTGAAAAATATGATTCATATATTTGTGATGGTGAAGTGTTACTTTTTTTCTGATGTTCATTTATTAATTAATTGTATTAATATACTAATCAATTGCATGTACCAAAGAAATATCTCACCCTGCAACAATTAAATTCTTAAAATCCAAATATCAATAAGTAGAAGTATGAATTCTTTAAGGCTGTCTTTGCTTAATGTTGAATAGGACTTAAATTAAGAATATTTTTTCAGTTACAAAGGTACTCGTAAATTAATATGAAATTTTGGTTTTGCTATCCTATGGAGGGCATCATATTTTATCAAACTGCTTATTTTTATCTGATTTGATCCATTTTCTCTGGTATAAAATGTGTTTCACATTTTTTCTCCTATACCATAGTGCAAAAAGAGATATGAAGGATAAGAATTTATGGAATATTTTGAAATTTTAAAAACACTGTATTTTTTATAAACAGACGTAGGAATTAAAATGTTTCAAATTTTCAGAAAAGTTGAGATATTTTTCTGTCTGAAAATATGCTCTGCATTTAGTTCAGGCTCTCATACATTTAGTGAAGACAACCTTAAAAGGAATATTTCACATATATGCCACTGTGATTGGTTATAATTAGTTGTTTCTTCTTGATGGGCGAGCAATGTAGCTCATGCTATTTGAATTTATTTCAACCAGGCACATTCTAATAACTTTACTGACTTTTTTTTTATAATTGTTATTTTTGGTGGTAATTTGATTTTTTCACAGTTTGGATGCAGGTATCTGTTAGAGCTCTTCATACTGTGTTTGTCTCATTTTTTTTTTTGTCTGTGTCAGAAACATGAGCATGAAAGAGTCTAATGAATATGTACCTTTAATACAAATATGTATAAAACAATGTCTTCTAAAATGGCTTCGTAGAGAAGAGCACTGAAGGCGACACATGCTGATGTAGTTGATCACTTAGCCATAAAAATTTACATTTCCAGGGTGCACCAATGAGGAGGTGGATCTGCATTGCATTCCAATGACCATGAGATAGAGCTGTTGCTGATTTTCAAATTGCCACTGGCCACGACTACCTATCCAAGTATTTAAATATGATAGGCATTGCCCAGAGTCTCCTGTGTAAACTGTGCGACTGCAATGAAGAAATGGATGCAATTCATTTGGCATGTTGCTCTGGATCCACGTGGTCAGACATTGGGTGGCTAGACACAAAATGTGAGATTTATAGACTATACTGTGGATTTATTCTCTTCTCTCTTTTTTTTAATTGTAATTCGTCAACCTTCTCTGTTTCTAATTTTGTTTGCAGTTGTCTTATAACCCCCCATTGGAAAAAGTCTTCTAAAAATAATACTTATTTTTAGAATCTTGGAGTAGTTACTAGAAATAAATTAATGAAATATAATTTAAATCCTTTATATCCACTTTTTAAGTAATTATTTTGCAATGTTGTAAGAATAATGAATGATTATCAAATTAATTTTATTTAAACTGACATGCATTGGATTTTATGCAGAATTGCTCCTATTGGTAGTTGTTTTGTGAAATCATTTTTTATAACTATAGATAGACTTTTTAAAGTGATATGGAACATGAATGGCTTGTATTCCTTTACTGTATTAATCCAACATAATTTGTTAATTAATAGTTCAAGAATGATAAAGTATAAAAGAAACGCTTGCTTAAATTAATAGTTATTGTGATGTAATTTAGTCCTTTATTCTTTTTTCTCAATAAGGAAGAAATATGATTGATCGATTTGTAGAATTAGTATTGTGTATTGTGAAGCTATTGCAAGTCTTTGTAGTTTTAAACAGTATTCAAGAAACAGGGACATTTAAGCTAGTACCTCATTTTCAAATTTATCTACCTACCTTGGGATTCTTATGCCACACATGAATTTTTAAGTTTAAATAAAATATAGGGTATTTCATTTTTCATTAGGTCAGTATTCCTTGACCATTTTTTACTTCTATATCCTATGACTTATCATCCCTTCTTTGCATATCCTACCTTCATTATATATAAATACTTGTACAAGTACATTTTATAATATTTTTGTTTTTACCAATTATACAAAAATTGTGTACATCAGTGATTACACATTTTTTAAAAATATATAAAATTATGATGTTGACTTTTGAAGGCAAGCTATGTACTAATTGAAAATAATATGGTGATAAAAATAGATTGACAAAGCATTGGTGTCAACTGTATTTTAAAGCCCATTATATATATAGTATGCTAAATTAAGTACATTCTCTACTAAAATACTGTACAATTTATTTATTAATTTTATTCTAATTATATAACTTAACAGAGTGTGTTATTTCATCTCATAAGAATGTTCTTGAAATGATTAATTCACACATGATAAAAAAAAAGTATTAGTAACAGGAAGTTGTGACTTCACATACAAAAAAAATGTAACCTGAATTATGTAATATAGGAGTTATGATGGCGCAACTCTTCATCAAGATCTTTTTGCAATTGTGAAAATTATCTTATATTCAATTTTTCTATCAATGTCCACCACGTCCATTTTTTACATACTCTCTGAGACCTTTTCACATGCCCCAACTGTGTCGTGGGTTCGAGTCCTGGTGCTAATGAAGATGTTCCATGTAGAGGGGGCTGATGTAAGTTCAAAGTCCTCTTGTTGACATGCGTGGTACACTATCTGGCCAAAAGTATCCGGACACCCCTTAAAAAGTGGTTCTGGCTAGTGACGCAATTTGATACGTAATTGAAAGCTATAAAAGTGTTGGTAGTGGTTTGTCAGATTGTATTTATGCGTTTGTGAGGCAATGAGTAAGTCAAAGGAGCTTAGTGAGTTTGATCGTGGCAGTATAGTGGGAGGCCACCTTTTTGGGAAATCAGTTCGTGAGATTGCGGACATTCTACAGAAGCCTAAATCTACTGTGAGTGATGTAATTGTGAAGTGAAAACGTCGAGGCAGAGAGAGAGAAACGAACCGGCAGGCCGAAAATACTCGGTGAACGCAGCCGCAGAACTCTGAAAAGGGTGGTGAAACAAAATCGCTAGTCCTCGTTGGTGGACATTTCTCAGGAGTTCCAAAGTTCATCAGGAATTAGTGTTAGCAGCAGGACTGTCCGTCGAGAGTTGAAAAACTTGGGATTCCACGGTCGTGTAGCCGCTCACAAGCCAAACATCACTCCACAGAATGCGATTGCAATGGTGTAGAGCTCACCGTCATTGGACTGTGGACATGTGGAAAACTGTTCTTTGGAGTGATAAATCTCGCTTTACAGTCTGGGAGTCGGATGGACGCGTCTGGGTTTGGCGGATGCCCGGCGAACGTTTCTTTAGTGACTGCATTGTGCCGACTGTTAAGTTTGGTGGTGGAAGCATAATGGTGTGTGGGTGTTTCTTGTGGTTTGGCCTGGGTCCATTAGTTCCTGTGATTGGAAACGAACTCGGAGATGTATGTGGACATTCTGGACAATGCTGCACTTCTAATTGTGTGGCAATATTTTGGGGAAGGCCCATTTCTCTTCCAGCATTCACACATCGAGGCTTGCACAGACGTGGTTTGACGAAATGGGTGTTCAAAAACTGGACTGGCCTTCTCAGAGCCCCGATCTAAATCCCATAGAACACCTTTGGGACGAACTAGAGCACAGATTACGTAGCCAGCCAAATCGACCATCCTCACTGCAAGCACTCACTTCAGCTGTGATGGACGCCTGGAAGGCAATACCTATGGTCACCTATCAACAATTGGTGGAAAGTCTTCCCAAACGTGTGCAGGCTGTCATCCATGCAAAAGGGGGACCAACATCATATTAATATGTGCCTCAGGACGCTCTAAGTCCATACCACTGGGTGTCCGGATACTTTTGGTCAGATAGTGTATATTACGAGGTCTGTTGTCATTAGCCTCTCTGCTGCTTTTTTGTGCGACGCTAATGTAACTAATTCTACCCACAGGGCCAGAAACATTACTTTAGATCCGGAATGGGCATTACGTCGATCGCGATCGACCGGTAGACCGCCAAGACATTTTGAGGTGACCGCCTAAAAATTTTACCGGTTAGTTGTTTTTTTCAGAAAATTCAAGATTGGCTGACAGTACGCTGAGCCTTCTACTGACTATAACAACAAAAACAAACTTTAGATAAAAATGTTTTATTTTTTTAATATATTTTGAATTGTTTCACAATATAAATTTATCATTTGATATAATTATATTTGGGGCTATTATTATTAAGTTTGTATCTTGAGTTTTGCTTTAAACGCGGTTTTAAAAGTGTTGTTTTTTATTTTAGTTCTTTAGGTAAGTTTTTTTTATACATTTTCCGTACTTATTATTAAGTTATAATAATAACCTTTTCCTCACCTCACCATACCTACGACATTGGGCAGTAGCGTACACAAGAATTTTTTAAGGGAAAGGGTCGAGGGTTGAAGGTCTACTATTCTCGTATCATACCCCACTACGCAGCCAAACATATTTTTTTGATTTTGTCGATTGTCGGGAACAAATAACAGCCAAAAATAAATTACTGAATAAATTATTAACATTAATAAATAAAAAAATTACTAATATTAAACACTCAGTTACATTTTACATGGTATGTACATGGAGCTATAATGAATCGGGAAAACATGAAGTGTTATGAGGAAGGGTCCGCACCAGTGGACCCGCCCCCCCCCTTGTGTGCGCCACTACACTGGGTGGGCCGCGCGGCTCTCAAAAAATTAGAAGTAGCCCGCACCCTGGAAAAGTCCGCCCACCCCTGCTTTAGATCATAGGTTCTCAACGTGGGCGATAACGCCCCCTTGTGGGCGTTTGAGGCTTTTAGAGGGAGCAGTAAAAGACCCAGAGAAAATTAGGGGGCGTTGAGATAGACGGATTGGCTTGGGCAGATTAATCAAAAAAGACTAAAAAAATACGTTGATTATGTACTAACAAAAGTAAACTTTAATACTGTTTATATGTTGTGGTATATATTTAAATCATTTCAATATCACATGTACGTTAATTCACATATTTCTGTAGTTCGGGAAGTGGATGAAAAAACTTAAAGAGATTATACATTACATTCAGACCTACATTAAATTGAATGATATAGGGCATTTTAATGTCTGTAGTGAACATGTTGTTTTTGTCTGTGAGCAGTAGGAAAAATGTTTCGTCCAATGCATTTTATTACATATATTATCCAAGAAACATAATTAAATATATTTACCAGGAATTAACGTGATTATTTAAAGGCTGAAACTGTCAATTTATATTTATTTGAAAGCAAAATTTTATTATGAATTACTGTGTATCATCAAAACCCCTGCTTCTCTTTAATACAGGTAAGCTAAAACTTTTATTCCACTCTTTTAAATGAAGAAATTCAGCAGCGTTTCAATTCCAACAATATCCTACCTATGACTAAAATATACATTATTACACATTTAAATATATTTGTGGCAATAGCTATTTCAGATTCGCAAATGAAAAAAATTGGGTCTTTAGAAAAAAATTAAATTAAAAAATATATTCTATTAGTAATAGGATATTCTTTAAAACTTAACTCTTGTTTTCACCATGTATAATGTACACTCTTATTTCTCTAGAGTGGAAGGGGGCGGTATCGAAATATTTATTAGAAAAGGGGGCGGTATCGAAATATATACTAGAAAAGGGGGCACCAGTTCAAAAAAAGGTTGGTAACCTATGCTTTAGATCATTAGTAAAATAACTTTTTAATAATATAGCCTACTGCCAAATACTTTATTAATTAGAATGTCGTCCATCCGGTATAGTGGTTAGCGACGCTGTGCCGTAGGGCCTAGGTTTGAATCTCGGAGAAGACATGGATATTTGTGTATAGTGCCTTCGTGGCATGGGGGTACTCTAAATAGCCGTCGAGCCGCAAGTCTTTTCGTGAGGTTGAGGGGAGGACCCTGACCACTCCCAGGGTATTCTTCAAAATCGGGGTGGAACTGAATCAAATCGTACTGTCACCTGCATGGTGCTCAAAGCTACGTCTAACAACAGGCGTATAATCTAGCCCGATGCCATGCTGAATTTCGTGGGCGTCGATCTGACTACGTCAGACAGGTGGCATTGGCAACAACATTAACTAGAATACCAGGTTTCTGTAAAAATATGAAACCTTTTAAAACTTTTATGCTGGAAAATATTGTAATGCAATTTAGATGTATATTTTTTGTCTATACTTTGAAAGCATCAACCAACTGATTGATTGTAATAAATTTATCAATATAAGATAAAATCTTTATAGATGAGAATATGTTATCTTTTAAACAAATATAAAACGTTCATTGATCAATAAATATTTTAAGGTATTTTTAATATTAACATCAAATTTTTTGTGGTAGAATTGAATTGACACAAGAGGTTGCTGAGCCAGTGTTTTGAAAGTGTTATGATTGAAAGGTTTTTATATAGAATATGGTAAAAAGGACTGCTTTTCTTAAATAAGATGCTCAAATTACGAAAATTTTAGATTTTTAAGTTTCGATCATTATTTAAATTTTTTTCTTTTTAACTTGTATTCCTATTGTGGAATATTCAGTTTACTTTTTTTTAAAAAAAGTTTTCTTAAAATATTGACGTAGTTAGAATCTGGTCTGTTAAAATGTGCAACTTCTTATGGTTGTATAAATAAAACAAGATACATAGAACGTCGTTTATCCAAATCAATTGGGACCGGACACCGTTCGGATAACCGAATGCGATCTATGCAGTATATGAAACTAGACACTATACGAATATAGAAAATAATCACATGCAGGAAACGTGCTTGAAGAAAAAGCAAAATGTCGCATATAGTGTTTCCTCCCCTCACCAGGAGGCGCACTGTGTCCCCCTACCGTAAGAATGTGTTCTTTATTTTTGAAATAGATAGCTTCTCGGCACCCGCGCGTTAGGGTGGTGGCCACAATAGAGAAATTGCCCGCGTAGGTTGTTCTAAATTAAGTATTAAATGTATAGATGGCGCTACAAGTCATGTGAGAGATGTATACGCGTTTGACTTGTAGAGTCAGAATCATGTACATGTCTTCCGTGTTGTCTGCAAAATAAACAAAATGACAAAAGATGAACTGAATTATTGAACTGAGAATGAAAGATACATTGGAATTATAATAGTCTACCTGACCATGGAATATATTAACTAAGGAAATACAATATTTGGCGCCCAACGTGGGGCTGTAAGCTCGCTGGAATCGACAGAAATCAGGTAGGCGATTATATATCTTTTATAAAAATGGAAAAACAACTAGAAGACGTTAAAAGTAAAAGGAAAATTATTAGATCTCTAACGACTTAACTAATAACGAAAATTGAATGTATTATTAAAGATGAATATATTTCTCATGAAATTAAAATAGAAGATCTAAGGGAATGCAAAGAACAATTACTTGATAAACAGAATAGTTTGACGGAATTAAATGAAAAAATTGAATCGCTCATAAATTCGGAAGAAATTGAAAAGGAAGTTGCATCAAGTGAGGAATATTCCGAAAATATAATAAAATGGTTATCGATAGTATCTAGATTTATAAAAGAAAGTACTAAGATTTTAAATAGAAATGATACCGATAACTCATTGGATAGTTCTATCAGTAAGGGAACTAAAATGGTTTCGGAATCTAAATTTGTAAAGCTTCCTAAGCATAATATAAATAAGTTTTTTGGGGATTCAATTTCATGGCTTGAGTTTTGGAGTCAGTTCCAAACAGCCATACATGAAAACGGTTGTTTAACAGAAGTACAAAAATTTGCTTATTTGAAAGGTTTACTAGAAGGAGTAGCATTAAATGCTATAAAAGGGTTTGGATTAACCAAGGAAAATTACAAAAAGCGCATAAGTTTACTTAAATCGAGGTCGAGTTTACTTAATTTGGTCGCGAAGATCTCATAATTAACAGCCATATGAATAAATTACTTAACTTAGAATCTGTTAAAAATTCTTTAAACATAAGGGCGTTACGTCGTTTATATGATGAGGTAGAAATTAATATACGATCTCTTGAAAGTTTAAATGTAGTATCTGGTACCTATGGCCAACTTTTGTGTCCTATATTATTGAAATTAATTCCAGACGATATTAGTTTGGAATATAATCGTAAAAGAAAATCTAATTCACAATTTGATGTTTTGGGAACTAGTTAATTTTCTAAAAACAGAAGTGGAATGCCGGAAAATTCTTATTTATTGCATGAACCTAAAAGAAACAAAATTTATTATCCTAATAATTATTCTCAAGAAGGTTTCAAAAAACCATTTAATCATAGTATTCCTACCGCTACAACATTAAGTACAAATATTAAATCAAATTGTTTATTTTGTAATTCAGAACATAATTCTTTCTGCTGTGAATCATTTCCGGTATCAGAAAAAGTAAATAAATTAAAGAGTGAAGGGAGATGCTTTAAGCGATCCCATTTAAGTTCTCAATGTCATTCTAAAATTCAACCCTGTAAAAAATGTAAGAAAAAATCTCATCACGAATCGATTTGTCTTCAAAAGACGCAAAGCGAAACGAATAGTGGCTCAAAATAAAACAGAAAATTTAGCTGTTGTATCTAGTATTTCGAATTTAGATCGAATGAAGGGTGGGTCGCTGTCAATATTTCTTCAAACATGCGTAGTTGATTTGCGATTCCAAAATACATGGATTGAAGCTAATTTATTATTTGATTCAGGAAGTATGAGGTCATTTATTTGTAAGAATTTAGCTGAACGGCTTAATCTTCCAGTAACACGAAAAACATTTGCTAGTTTATACATTCGGAAATAGAGAACCTAACGAAAAGATATTTGATGTGGTCAAGGTCATAATTAGCAATAAAAAACAACCCGAGAAGAGCGCGGAATGTGAATTATTAGTTTCAGATACCATTACAAATGCAGTTCTTCCAACACCCAATCTTACTATAGAAAAGCTTATTGAAACTAACCACATGGCTCAGTCAGATTTATGTCTTTCTCAAAGCAATGAAGAGATTAATGTTTTAATAGGAGCTGATCTGTACTGGCAGTTTCATACTGGTTGTATCAAAAGGATAAATAAAAATATATTTTGTGTTGAAACAATATTCGGGTGGACATTAACGGGGAATAATAATTTAAGAAAAAATATGGATTCTATTGTAGAAAATTTGTGTTTTTGTGAACACCAATCAAATTGCATTTCGGAAAGTTATTCATTGGAAGATATTAATTCTCAAATGCGTAAAATTTGGGAAATTGACAATTTAGGTATAACGGACAACATAGAAAGGGAATCATCTGAGGAAGAAACATTAAAACAATTTGAACAAAATATAAAATTTAAAAATGGTAGATACGAGGTTAAATTGCCTTTTAAGGATGAAGTAAATTTGACTAGTAATTTTAATTTGGCAAAAAATAGATTAAAAGTGTTAAGCATCACGATTTAGGGAAGATAATTCTTTGTATGAAAATTATACTAGTGTTTTAGATAGTCAGCTGACAGATGAATTATAGAATCAGTAAATACCGAAAATTTAAATCAAAATTTTATTTATTATATGCCGCATCATCCCATAATCAGAAATGATAAGGAAACAACTAAATTTAGAATAGTATTTGACGCTTCATCAAAGGAGAAAAATTGTTTCTCGTTAAATGATAATTTAAAGGCAGGATCTACCTATTCTAAATCCAAATTTATTGATTTTACTTTTAAAATTTAGAGAATTTAGAATAGGATTAGTTTCCGATGTGGAAAAGGCTTTCCTTCAAATAGTTTTGGCTAAAGAAGATAGGGATTGTCAAAGATTTCTTTGGTCAGATAATTTTCCTCCAAATAATTTTAAAATTAAGAGAAACAAAACAGTTACTTTCGGTGTAAAATCTTCATTAGCAGCAACCATAAAGCACCACATAAAGAATTACAAAATATCACATCCTAAAGCACATAAGGTTTTAAACGAATACTTATATGTAGATGATTTAATAACAGGAACAAATACAGTTAATGAAGCATTAGAGTTGTCTAAACATGCTAAATTAATTTTAAAAGATGCAAATATGAATCTTAGGAAATGGCAAAAAAATTCTATAGAGTTAAGTCAAAATTGGGAAGAAAGTAAATTTGAAAAACAAACTCATAATGAAGCAGTACCCACAAAAGTTTTAGGATTAATTTGGAGCACTTTAACTGATGAATTTAAATTAGACTTGTCATCTCTTATTGATTCATTAAAAATGTTAAAATTACTAAACGAAGTATTTTGCGTATCTCATCTAAATAATTTGATCCTATAGGATATATAGCTGCATTCACGATTAGAATAAAAATTCTTCTTCAGGAAATTTGGGAAGGGGGATTTGATTGGGATGAAGAGTTAGGAAAAAATTTGAGAACTAAATGGAAAAAATGGTGTAAAGAGGTTCCCTCATTGGTAGATCTATCCATTCCAAGGTATTATTTTAAAACAGATGAAACTAATGAAGAGTTTAATGAATATCAATTTGTAATTTTTTGTGATGCAAGTGAAAGAGCTTATGGGGCTATTGCATACATTCGCTACAAAGGAAATTCAGATTTTCATGTGAACTTTGTTTCTTCGAAGGCACGTGTAGCTCCACTAAAGGAATTGAGTTTACCAAGAAGGGATCTGCTTGCAACTTTAATAGGAGCTCGTTTACTAAAGACATTGAGGAAAGAATTAAAGATAACCAATAATTACATACTGTTTTCAGATTCGACTGTAGCACTTAGTTTGATACGTGGCTGTGCGAAACAGTGGAAACCATTTGTTTCCAACCGGGTTCATGAAATTCAAGATTTAACAAACCCACAAAACTGGAAATTTGTGAAAGGAGATCAAAATCCTGCAGATATAGTTTCTAGGGGTTGCAGTGCAGAAGAATTGATGAAAAATACAAGATTCTGGCATGGACCACATTGGCTGACATTATCTGAAGAAAATTGGCCGAAGAATGAAAGATTATCTCAGGTGACTACTAATGAAGAAAGAAGAATTAAATATATATCAATTAATTATTCGAGTGAATTCCAGAATGAAGAACCAATTTTGGATATCAATGACTTCAGCTCCATATCAAAGGTATTTCGAATTACGGCATGGATTCGAAGATTTATTAACAACCTGAAATTAAAGAAAGAAGATCGAATCAAAACTCCTTTGGCAGCAGAAGAAATTGAAGAAGCTGAGGAAATTTGGATCAAGAAAGTACAAGCAGAAAATTTTGGTATTGAGATCAATTGTTTTGAAGAAAACAAAAATTTACCGAAAGATTCGAAAATCCGAGATCTAAATCCATTTCTGAATGAAAAGAAGGGAATTCTACGGATAAGTGGAAGATTGCAGCAGTCAACACTAAGCTATCATGAAAAACATCCAATTCTCTCTCTCTCTCTCTGATTCCAGCGAAGAACAGATTTACAGAACTCCTGGTAAAAGATGCTCATGAGAAGGTGCTACATTCAGGTGTTGCAGATACTTTGATTCAAGTTCGTGAGAAGTATACTGGATACCAAAAGGAAGGCAAATAATTAAGTCTATCATTAGAAAGTGCTTTATTTGCACAAAAATTAATTCCCGTTCCGGTATGCAGATTACGGCTCCTCTTCCAAGAGTCAGAATAGAACAATCTCCACCATTTGCTGTCACCGGACTAGATTTCTCGCCGGACCAATATTTATCAAAAACTCAAAAGAAAGGTTTTATATACTACTTTGCACATGTGCTGTAACTAGAGCACTCCATCTCGAATTAGTTACAAGTTTGACTACGGAAGCATTTCTGCTATCCTTTCGTAGATTTATTTCGAGAAGAGGACTTTGTACCGTCATCTATTCGGACAATGCTAGAACATTTAAGAGAGCAGAAATTGAACTGAGATGATTGTGGACTATCATAGACCATCCTGATGAGAAGGAATTCTGAGCATCAAGGGGTGTAAAATGGAAATATATCATCGAAAGAGGTGCATGGTGGGGCGGATTCTACGAAAGAATCGTCCGATCTGTAAAAACAATTTTAAGGAAAGTTATAGGCAAATCATCTTTAACTAGCGAAGAACTAGAGACTGTTTTATGTGAAATTGAAGCAGTATTAAATTCGCGTCCCATCACACATATCGATTCAGATTCTTCTGGAAACTTTCCATTAACTCCATCACATTTCTTGTTAGGGAGAAGACTAGTTTACCAGCAGTAAAACTTTCTTCTATAGACTGTGTTGTGGATAAAAAGGTGCTTATCAAACGATTCAACTACCGCGAAAGACTGTTGAATAACTTTTGGGGACAATGGAGAAAGGACTCTCTTTTAAATTTGAAATCGGTACATTTTGTGAATCCAACGAAAGAAACTGAATTCAAAATCAATGATATATTGTATTGATACATGGTGATCGATTACCGAGAAGCCTATGGAAGTTGGGTAAAGTAGTAGAAATATTTACAGGTCGTGATGAAAAAAGTTAGAGCTTGTGCAATAAAAACTGAAAATTCAATTATAAAACGTCCTGTGCAACTGTTACATAATTTAGAAATACCAAACTAAATACTATTAATACAAAATTTTGAACTCTTTATTTTGAACTTTAAATGCATTTCATTGTATGGAACTTAAAGTGCATTTCTTTGAATTTATTATTATTTTATTTTATTGCATTTATTTGAAATTGTTGTATTCAATTTTAAGCTTTCAGAAAATTATTATCTGTTGCTTAACTTTAAATTCATTATAATTGTGAAATTTATTTGCTATTTAAATTTTCCTCCTATGATTTAAAATAATTTGATGGATATTATATATGAATATATTATTAATGTATGAATTGTATGTTTTACTAGCTGTTACCCGCCCTCTTCGCTGGGAATTTCATGATGTTTTATAACTTTTACTGCTTATATATATATGCATAAATTATTGATATCTAAGTCCTGCATTAAGAATTCGATTGTATTAAAAAATATACTTATACCTGTAACTGTCGCCTGTTGATAAAAAAAGGGCAGAGCTCATCTAATTTGTGTTTTCTAAAAATCTCTAAAATTGAAGCATAGAATGATGTTTTCTCTTTCGTAACTCAAAAACCAAGTGGATTCCCGCAAAACCAATTTTCGGTGGATCTCTACTCCGTAAATTGAACGTGCAAGCCAAATTTCAAGTCTAAATCTAACAGAAAAAGAAAAAAAGTTTTACTATCAATATCCCGTAATCCCGTTGAGAGCCGTTTTCCAAAATAACCGCTCTTAGCGGATTTCAACTCAACAAAAGAAAAATGCAAACCAAATTTCATTATTATAGTCCTTGTAGCTCGAAAAAAGGATTTTTTTGTCAATACGTCCCAGTAACCACCTGCACCCCCCCCCAGAACTTGATTTGCTTAAAATACATTCTTAGGGGATCCCTATTCAACAAAAGAAACATGCTTAACAAATTTCAAGTATATGGGTCTAACAATTAAAAACATGAATTTTTTTCTGTAACTCCTCTTGACCCCTCGCAACCGTCCTTGGGGGTCAATTTTCGTTTTACTCTTTGTTAGACGAACTCTATTCCATGAAAGTAACATGCCTACCAATTTTCAAGCAGGATGATCAAATAGTTTAAAATGGAAATATTTATCAATTACGCCTCTTAATCTCCGAAATTAAACTTAGTAGTTCATATTCGCGAAACCCATTTTGTAGCGGTTCTCTACTTTACGAAAGGAATCTGCTTATCAAATTTCAAGACTGTACGACTAATAGTTTAAAAATGGGGATAATTATCTCTAACGCCACTTGAGCCCCGCAACACCACTTCTGGGTCTGTTTTCACAAAACCAATTTGTAGGGGATTGCACACTATGAAAGGAATCTGCTTAGCAAAATTTGAAGACTGTGCGTCTAATAAATTAAAAATGCAAAAAATAATAATAATCAATAACGCCCTTGAACCCCGCAACGCGGCCTAGGGGTCGATTTTCACAAAACACATTTTGTAGTGTATCTCTATCCTATGAGCGGAATCTGCTTACCAAATTTCAAACTGTGCGTCTAATAGTTTAAAAATAAAAATTTATATCTGCTCTTAACACCCTTGGGGTCAATTTCTCCCAAACCTGTTTTGTAGCGGATATTTACTCCATGAAAGAAACATTCCTACCAATTTTCAAGCAGGGAGGTGAAGTAGTTTAAAAAAGAAAATATTTATCTAGTACGCCACTAAATCTTCCACAACGCCATTTAGAGGTCTGTTTTCACAAAACCTTCTTATAGCTGATCTCTTCTCTATAAAAGAAATCTACTTATGAAATATTAAGACTGTGCGTCTAATAGTTTCAAAATGGAAATGATTATCTATAACGCCCCTTAAGTCCCGCAACGCCACTTAAGGGCAATTTTCACAAAACCCATTTTGTAGCGTATCTCTACCTTATGAGAGGAATCTACTTACTGAGTTTCAAGACTGTACGTCTAATAACTTAAAAATCGGAATTTCTAACGCCCTTAAACCCCCGCAAACAATTGCTGCTAATTTGAAATTACAAACAGACACTTCAATTTTATTTATTTGTATAGATATAGATTGGGATTATAATAACTATTGTTTAAATGTGACTAAAAATGTAAATAAAAAAAATAAAGGATTAAAACTAACCGTAAAACTTATCAATTTTTTGTTTCTTGCATTTCTTTTTGCTTATGAAGCCTTGATTTATTATTTTTAAAAGTGCATCAGAAACAGCCGATGCTCTACTTAACTGAACAGTGTGAGATAACTATCATAAAAAAAAAAATTATGGCACGTGTCAGCGTATTATCATGTGTGCGTAAATTTAATATGTCTCATGAAGAGCATCGGTCGCCAGTAACCAAAACAACGACTTCATTAGCTCAGCTTGGCGTTCATCTTGGCATTCAGTTTCACGTTCACCCGTATAGTTTCCGTTCCCGTAAGAATACGGGAATAAATATAGCCTATGTTACTCCCCGTTAATGTAGCTTTCCATTAGTGAAAGAATTTTTAAAATCGCACCAACCGTTTCCGAGATTAGCCGGAACAAACAGACAGACAGATAGACAGACAAAAATTTTAAAAATTGGTTTTTTGTTATGAGTACCGTATATACTTTTAGTGCATTAAGTAAAAAGCTGCTAATTTGAAATTACAAACAGACACTTCAATTTTATTTATTTGTATAGATTATTCTAGATGAAATTCTGAAGTATTAACATAGAAATTTAGCATAATGAAAGTAACAATATTAATTAATTTAATTTATGAATTGTTCGTTCATAGGGAGGGAATGTGTTGTAAATTAAATATTAAATGTATAGATGGCGCTACAAGTCATGTGAGAGATGTATACGCGTTTGGCTTGTAGAGTCAGAATCATGTACATGTCTTCCGTGTTGTCTGCAAAATAAACAAAATGACAAAAGATGAACTGAATTATTGAACTGAGAATGAAAGATACATTGGAATTATAATAGTCTACCTGACTATGGACTATATTAACTAAGGAAATACAATATGGGTAGTTACAATTTGCGTTTAATATTTCTTTTTATGTGTTTACTGTAAATGAAAGTGCTGTCCTCAAAGAAGACGTCTGTTGGATGAAACCTCAACAATATCATACCCAACACAACAACACATCACATCGCATTTTTACCTTGATTGTGGAAAATAATCACTTATTTTTTGCTGTATCATTGTACACTTTCGTTTTTTCGCTGCAAGGTCTCTGATTCTCTTCAGCAGCAGTAGTTGAGTAGGACAGCACTCTGATTGTTATTCGTACCATTCAACAGCTGTCTTGAACGCAGAAAATGCGTCAAAATTCGATGGACCCTTGCTATTTTTGTTGTTGTTGTCCTCGTCTTCATCCGTTTCATCGTCGACAGGGTGAGATTCTTCTTGCATTGAAGCCACTATCTCGTCTTTATTTAGCATTTGAAATCCACAGTCTTCTGCATCGCATGCCATCTAGGTTTCTACATCAACAAAATAGCACAAATACACCCCCTCACTTGGAAACAAACAGACCTAATATTCCACGCAGATGTTTACCAAATAACACGACTGAAATTCTCGAAATATCTCTCATCTTGGGTTTTCCCGTCACTTTTGGCCTCACAGGAAACAAATGTTAAGCATTGCTTTGTTCAAAAACGTATCCAGACTTTGGTTCGGACATTTGACGCTCCGAATAATAAACGTTCGGATAAACAACGTTCTACTGTAGATATATTTAAATAATCTGAATATGAACATGTATTTTTTTATTTAGTGAGATAATTATGGGAGCATACATATACACATACATTCAGTAGCGTAACATAGAATGTTATTCTCCCCCACCAGTCAGGTTTTGAACCCAAGCCGGATCTTGCGTCAGTCAGGCTTTGAGCTCCCTAGAATCTTTGTCAGTGGCGTAACGTACACCCCCGCACTGCGGTGTGTGCCACAGCCTGACTGAGATGCGCTTCATGTAGATTTTCTCACAATTCGCTTTCGATTTTTTAAAATCTAACTTTTAAGTGATTTTCCAATTGGCGATCTAACGTCATTCAAAATCAAAATATTAATGCGCTCATAAGATATCTTTGATCCAATAACCAAATCAAAAACATTTTGTTTGATGTACTGTAATCCTAGCGACGAGAGATGCTTTTCTTTAGTGGTGTTTTTTCAACTAACAGATAAAATAAAAGTCAGATGGAGAATCGGGGATATAATGCTAAGATAAAGAAATCATCACTATTTATTATAGTATACTTTACATTAGCAGTAGAGAGAGAAAATTATAGTTTAAAAAAACTAAAAAACAGGCTTTTATACTAAATCGAACTAAAAAGTAAAAAAATAATTCTTAATATAAGAATAAAATGATTAACGAGAAAATGAATGTCATTGCGGTGAAAGCGTGGGGTGCTTTGTACTACATTTTTACACTAATTCAGCTTTTCGGAATATAAGTTAGAAATTATAACAATTGATACATTTTTGAACACCCCACGCTTTTACCCAATGACATTCATTTTCTCGTTAATCATTTTATTCTTATATTAAGAATTATTTTTTACTTTTTAGTTCGATCTACAATAAAAGCTTGTTTTTTAGTTTTTTTTAACTATCATTTATTCATTGTTTAATTTATCCTTGAGTTTGATACTTGAAGCTTAAATTTCGTAGCTGTGGAATTAGTCTTGCCCTTCAATGAATATTAATTAATGGGTCTAAAGTGTATTTATTCTCTCCGTTGACGGGGCCTAGGATCAGTCCCTATCGTTATATTAGATTCCGTCTCTATAGAACAAGTCAAACGAATAAAAGTGTGTTAAGAAGAAAAAGTTCGAATTAAAAAAAATTTTTAATGTACCATGTTTTTATAACGGACAAAAAATTATAAAATTCCTCCTTTTCGTTTTTTTTTTCTTTTCTTTTTTCACATTTTCATGCATTGTCATCCACTTCTGAACTATGGTCCAAATTTCAAGTCTCTAGCTCATCAGAAAGTCACTAAGTTTAAAATCAATTATAAAATTCCACCCGGGCAGACATTAAAGAAAGCGAGTTGATAAAAACATGGTAATATTAAGTGTCAATCGTTTTTTCACCTTTTAAACGTATTGCTTTATAAAAATAAAAAATATTTAGCAGTTAAAACGTAAATTATTTTTTTTCACATGCACGAGCCTTTTTTCTATTTTCATTTTCAGAAAAATGTTTATATTATGGTAAGAAATTTGCTAACACACACCCACCCTCCACTTTCTCAGATACAGAACACTTTTTTTGTTTGTTAAACTTCTTTTAACCGCAAGTGTATTTTATACTCGCATATAATTAGCTTTAAATTCCAAACACTCGCCTTAGGGTTACATCTTATTCTTTTAGTTGCCAAACCTGGGAATGATGTATGAAATTAGTCGCCAAATCTGAAAAAGGTATATGGAATTAGTCGCCAAATTTGAAAATGGTACATGCAATAAGTCGCCAAATCTGGAAATGATATATAGAATTGTCACCAAATCTGATTATCCTTATTCCTGACGATCCTGAAAAGAACAATGGTACAAAATTATGAAATTATTGTATTGTCATCGGTCCTTGACAAGTGTGCAAAATTTCGAATTAATCTGACCTTTTAAAGTGGGTAAAAATCGAGTTCCAAGATTCAGTTACATGCAAGTGAATAAAAAAGACATGATTTATACTTTCTACGGAAGTTTCAGAGTAACTTATTGGCAACTTTAGTTCCCCCTCTCCCTCATGTATTTCATTTTCTTTTAGCGAAGTCGTAAATAACGTAGATCTGTTATGGTTTTTTCACGTGAAATAGTATTACGATACTTGGAAAATCATAGAGAGCATTTAAATAATAATTTGGTCAGATTTATGAGTATTCAATCAAATAAAGCATCATGAGAAATGCTTCACAAAATTGCTTTCATACAGAACAGGCCTCTCTATTTTTATATTCAATGCACTTAAATTTAGGGTGTCTACCTTAACACACAATAAAAACATTTCCATCTCGCTTTCATAATTAGAACTGTATTTTTTTTTATCGGAATTTAATATTCTGGTTCAAAAAATGGTATTTAGTCAATTGGACAAGAAGAAACGCGACTCCATAATGAGTGGAGTTAAAAAAACTGTGATTGTTTCACGAAAACGACAAATTCGAAAGGAAAAGGAGTTATAATATAAACAGTAAATGTGCAAAATTGGATACATTTTTAATATCTGCTAGTGCATAATCTTGTGCAAGTACTATTTTTGTCATGCTAGTGAACCTGATTAACAAATCATGGAAATGAAAATTAATTCAGTATAAAAAACACAATTTCGGACACTTCAGCTGATAAGGATATTCTATCTAAAGAAAAGGAGTCGTAAAGAATAAGGTAAGCGATATTTTTTTATCTCGCAAGAATTTGAAAACGAAAATCATTTTACAGTTTTCGTGTCTTTCTTAATGTATTGTTTTTATTTTAAGTTACCAGGTTATCTTTCGACTGTTGTTAGAGAGATTTTTCATTTTAATAAATACCATAAATACTCTCTAATGTTAAAAGTTATTTACTTCGTTTATTCAGACTCGGGTTGATTTTGTATTCAGTTATAAGTTAAATGTTTAAATATTTTTAGGTGATGTGTATCAGTACATTATGTTTGATTTTGTAATCCTTTGAAAGATCTGGCTTGGGGCCCAAAACCTGACCTTGCGAAAGGGTGGGCCTCATTTTCCCCCGCTACGCCACTGCAGCTATTAAATAGCCCATTGTCCTTTTTAAATAATTTTTATAATTACTACTAAAAGAATGAACGCCAACTTTTTCTATTTGATTATAGTTGGTATCGCTATAAACCTGTTTTTATTTTAAAATCTATGGAAAAAAAAACCGAGTTTACTTTTGTTATTCTCAATACTTGGAATGAACTAAATAAAATAGCATTTTAAAAAAAATTCAAATTCTGATTAAAAAAATTTTTTTTCTCGTTATTTATGTACGCAGTAGTTGATGAACGCAGATTTTTTCTAACAAGTATTTTTTATATATATTGGCTTGGGGCCCAAGACCTGACCTTGCGGGGGGGGGGCAATTATTTTCCGTTACGCCACTGATCCTTGTCCCCCCCCCCTTCTTACGTTACGCCGCTGCATACATTAAGAAAAAAAAATATTATTAAATAAATTTAAAGCAAAAAAACTTTTTTAAAAACAAGCTTTTATTTAAACGCGCTGAAAAGAATAAAATAATTTTTCTTTAAATTTTTTTACTATCAACTTATAACGTCATTACACAATTTATATGATATAAAAGCTTGTCGCAAGATTAAAGCACTCTTATTTACTTAGTTTGAAAATTTTAAGAAATTGAAATCAATCAGATCAAGTTATTTAATTTACTTGTTTATCTGCAGAGGTATATCTCGCGACAAGCTTTTATATCATATAAATTGTGTAATGACGTTATAAGTTGATAGTAAAAAAATTTTAAAGAAAAAATTATTTTATTCTTTTTAGCGCGTTTAAATAAAAGCTTGTTTTTAAAAAAGTTTTTTTACTTTAAATTTATTTTTTACTTTTTAGTTATCACTGGACAGGTTTCTTAGTCTGTTCATCTCATTCAACGCATCATTGTTGCTAGGTGTTAGCCGGTTATTTTCGAACAGTCGAGCTAAATGAATTCTCGCAAAAAGGGCACTAGACGAAAAACACAATTTTTTCTTAAATCCGTAAATTTTAAGCAATTCTTTCAATCTTCGTACAGATCTTGGGTAATATCCTACACACGAAAAAAAGTTTTATGAGATTTTCTTCATAAATGGCAAAGTTATTAAATATTAAAATGTTGAATATTTTTTGAAAAATCGTAAAAAATTTTTTTCGATATTTTATTTTTTAAATGACTGATTCTAAGAGAGCAAATCATGAGCTGTTTTATTACGGAATGTCGATTCATTTAAACAAAAAAAATTCATGCGCGTCGATTTAGACATTATTTTCATAAAAACGCATCGATTTTGACTTATTTAAAAAAAATCGTAAGAAATACAAATATTATTATTTTGTAAAAAAAAACATTATACCGTATCGGGACGAAATAAAAGATCTTTCCGATTCTATAATTATTTTTTGTCTGAGCTTCATAGATTAACCTCTTAAGCGGTCAATTTTTTTGACCAAAATTTTCCCAAAAAAAGCCCTTTTTTTTAACTGCATGTAACTAAGCATAATAATTAACAGAACGCGCGAAAATGGAAGATTTTTATTTTAATCTCCGGTTTAAAATTTTACTCACCTTTTTTTATTTTATAATTTTTGAACCCTTAAATGTTTGCTTTTAATAAGTACATTCTGCGTACTACGAAGAATATTTCACATATATTTTAAAATATGTTTTCTTCCACTTACCAAAAAATTTCATGTTCATACCTCTTTTTCATACGATTGATAGGATTTCATTGTGTGTGTGCATATTTATATGCACACACAATATGAAGAATAGTTTAACACTAAGTCTTATATTCCAATGGGGATAGAGATAATATCGACTTCTTTGGATTATCTATCCATTTTCCTTTTTCTTAGGCAACACATTGTACACTGCCTTGTAAATCCCTGTTCTTTATGCAATATTTTCAAGAAAATATATTCTTGCCTTCAGTGAAAAATTCTCACCTTCACCACTACCAAAATTCTGAATGGAGTAGTTCAGTACCATGGACAAACTCTCTCTCTGCATCTCCTAAAGACACACTATACTAATAACCTTAGTATAGGAATAAAAATGGCTGTGCAAATAAAATATAGAAAGAAAAAATTTCGGTGGCTGTACAGCGCACGGCAAACCGGTTGTGGCTAACTTTCAGTAGC